>JAPYYV010005769.1:0-15017 GCA_030522625.1 Copidosoma aretas | reverse complement strand
GCCAATACCTCCACAACTTCCGACCACTCACTTTTTCACTCACACACTCTCGCTCTCTCTTTTAATGCATACATATTGCAACTATCTTCGAAGTTCTCAATTCTGCGGTGTGTCACATGTGACGCACTGTTTTTTTTTTTGCAATTGAATGGGTCGATTTTTCGTTAACTGAATTTGATAGATTGGTAGAAGAGGAAGCATTGGGAGAAGAAGGAATGGTAGCTCGAACGACTTCCAAATAATATTCTATAAATACCACGCTACCTTCTTCGTCTAAGTATTCATCTCTGGGACCATTCTCTGTCAATGTGGCTCGACACTTTGCATCTCTGGTGGGAACTGGTATACCTCTGGTTCGCCTAATATTTGAATCGTTTTCACCTTCACCGCTCTTGTCCTTGAGTCTTAGGCCTCTGTCACAAAATGAAATCTTGCTTTTACATCTCCCTGAATGTGTTAATTTATAAGTCTCAAAGTAGAGACTTATTAATGGTCCAATAGGAACGGTAAAGGAATATAAAATCCAACACGTGATGTTGCAGATCGTACACACTGTAATTTACAAACCCCAAATATATACATAACTATTTACAGAAATATACACTCACATAAGTATTATTATAATCTTTCCTGAATCAACACGCAATCGGTATTAAGTAAGTAATAATAAAATATGTTTCAATAACGTAATGTGTTATTCAGAACGTCTCACTATGACGCCGTATAGTTAAATGAATCCTTCTGTTCTCAAACACCAGCTCTGCCGGAAAACGCGCTGTTAATACTCTCTCGGCCAACTGTCGCTGATGGTCGTGACGTCAGCAAACAGGCGGTTAGTTTAAAATTCGTCAAACTTACAAATATTAGAGTAATTTTTTCCAATTCTTGCACATTTACGGATATTATTAGATTGGGAAAGGATACAATTTCTAAACTTAAAAAGAGTGGCATAGTCTACTTAATCCTCTGAGAATGCGGCGTTTGTTATGTTGGTCTAAGTATGAGACTTCCTGGTGTTCGTATGGGTCAACACTTACGGATGGTTAAAAACAGGATCATAGGTCTGCAATTGCTCTTAATTTATTCCAATTTTAGCATACTTTTAACTTTAAAAATGTTAGAATCTTGGACCGGAAAAAGAATAAATTTAAACGTGAATTTTCTGAAATGGTCTACATTTCTGTTTATGATAATAATGTGAATAGACAGCTGGATGTAAGTACGTTAAATGTAGTTTATAAGAATTTATTACAGACAATTAAACGCAAAATCATCTTAAAATGATTATTTATTACGTTATTATAGATTTAATCCATTTTACACGTTTATTATGCAGTTTCTTACGTTTAATGAGTTTAACACATTTCATACACCTTGTATTGTTTGTTTTATATCATTGTGTTTGCTTACTCTGCATTTGCCTACTTGGTAAACGCATAGTTTATGACCTTTAATTTCATCTTGCTTTGGTCATGTATATTGAAAGTACTTTTCACTTTCATTATTGTATACAATTTTTCCAATGTTTACTGAATTTGAGTGTGCTCTGCTTGCATTTTAATGTGTTATCCTAACACTGGTATTGGTTAATTTAGTGAGTTGTGTGTAGAGTTTTATTAATCTTATTTCTTTTTATTTTATTTATTCCACACTCCTTCCCTTTTGTGTTTGGAGGGATTCCGTTACAATTCTTATTACATTTACATTTAAATAAATTTTTACATACATTTTGCACTTTTCCACATTTTATTAAATTGGATAACTTTAAAAATGAACAATAAAATAATGTATACCTTTTTTGAAAAAACACATAGTTCTTAATGTATGTCTAATGAATAATGAGATCGATTGCATAAAATAATTAAACATTCTTAGCTTCCTCCTTCTTCGGTAATTGTCCTTGAATATCCTCTCTCCTACGCTTCATGCGCTTTTTATAGAGATTATAGCTTTTCGTTCTCTTTCTTTTAGATGTTTTTTTAAAGTACATAATCCTACTACTTTGAAGTATCCTTTAAATAACGTATAAAACAAGAAAATTTTACTTTGTTTTGTGGGAAGGCCTCTAGTAAAAAAGGTATGTATGTGGGGGGGGGGGGGGATGAAAACCTGCCCCACATAAATGACAATATATATTTATCTAACTACAGATATTACATAGTGATATAGAAGGGTCATGCCATCCCCTCTGCCGCCCTACAAATAAGGTAGAATGCTGTTTATGCTAAATTTTGTATGCCTCTCCTCTCAAACCCTCTCTACCCCTTCAGCTCTCCTTATGCTTTTGTCATTCTCTCTCAGACCCCCCACGCTATGAGAAAAAGGTTAATTTGAATTTATATCTTAGCATGCAATTGAACATATATGACAATTCTTGATACAATATATCAATCTCGCCCTCGCGGCTGATACGTGTATCAGTGCAAGTATTGGTTGTGTTTGTATGGGGCTAAATCGCTAGCACGCCACACCGACGAGTCCCAGCTGGCTATCGAGGACCATATAATTTCCTCCTTTTTTCTCCTTCTTTTCCAATTTTTCCTTCCTATATAGTCCGAACTCTATAGTGAAGGTTCCAAGTATAAATTTCAGCAGAGGTTGGATTTTCTTAATATGGAGGAAATACGTGTGTATGTGTGGGTGCTATATACTTACACACACACACGCGCGCGCGCGCGCATTCAAATAATAATTATGTTTAGAAAAATCGAGTATAATACCGGTGGTCTGTATATTTTAATGCATAGAATTTACGAACAAGTGAGTACGAGAATTGAATTTTAATAGATTTTTGTTTTTCTATTTTCACTCTCTTTGACCACGAAAAAAATCGGCACCCACATAGAAACTTCTTTAACGAATGCATGTTCATACACATCAGTATAATCAAACATATCCGTCATACATGAACTAGAATAATGAACTACATCTTATTTTCACTTACGCGTGACAAACTAAAACGTGTCCGGTAAAACGCAGGTATTAGTTCCAAGGGTCACCAAAAGATAGGGGTAGTAGTATTGTACGACATAATAGTAGTATTGTACTCCAGCTAACACGAAAAACAGCAAACATTTTCAAGGCAATACCAGTGCCGTAGAAAAACTCCAGACGAACAGAACAAAAAATATAGGCTAGTACGACAAAATACATACGGTCAAATTCTAACCAACGTTGTCTTTATTATAAATTCGGAGTATTCTAAAAATTACCTAGGGATAGAAGACCGTATTATCGAGGTTCTAAGTAAATATGATATAAATTTTAAACAGAGTGCAATATACAAGTGAATACCTTTTTTTTACAGAATACGTTGTTCTATCAATACATTTTATGAAGAAAAAGAAGTTACATATTATGCAATCGTCATTACTTAAAACCTCGATAATAGGGACAGGGCTCGATAATACGGTCTTTTACCCTAAGTGATCAAGTTACCTCGAAGAATGCAATTTAATCTTACAAAAAACATACAAAGAGTAGCACAATTGAATTATAGCACCCAAAACTAATAAGAATTATAGCAACGTGACTAGACCCCGTTTCTTATCTAGCGAGATCGCCTAACATATAATATTTCTGTCATACTCTGACGTTTAATTTCTTAGTGTTTAAAACCAAGTTTTCAATTTTCTCTTCAGTCATAACTTACGATGAATAATTAATAGTCGTGATTTACGTTTTATAAAATTGTTTTTTTTTAATATATTATTTTAATTTATGATATATTTGAGTATCCTTTGTTACTTCTGCTTCCTTAGTAAAGAAGGTTTAATTCGGTCGTAATTTTTTTTTTTTTTAGTCAGGTAACAATGGTGTTTAATAGAGTAGACAAAAAAAAATAAGTCTCTTGCAAAAATGTCTGTCTATCTGTCAGCGTGTGTGTGTGTGTGTGCGTGTGTATGTGTGTAAAATCATTCATATCTCATCAACCCGTGGACAGATTTTAATGATACAGGGCTTAAAATTTTTGTCTATATATCACATGGGTGGCTCGGAAAAAGATGTAAGTCTTGTGTTATTAAGGTTGTTATAACGCTTTTTAATTTTCGAACAACAGTTTTTGCAATTATTCTAGTTTAATGATATACTTTTAATTCTTAAGACAGATAAGTTTTAAACGTATAGAATCAGCTTTATTTTCTATTTTTAATCATCCTTGTACCTCATTTAGGATTTTTTCTATTAAAAAAATGATGCGTACTTTAAAAAAAAAGTTCAATCTAATTTATCATATCCCAGATTTAAGTGATATGGACCTTTAAATGTTGGGTTTCTTTCATCTTTAGTAACTTGTAACAAGTTACAATTTCTTACACTATCAAAGTTTTTTAACTCATTTTTCGATTTACGATAAATAATTTTTTGCTATTATTAAGATATGAGATTACCAGCTAAATTTTTAAATAACTGTATCTTACATAGTGTATACAAAACTATTTTTCATTTTTTCATCGTTAAAACATTCTTGTAGGTTATGTTACTCAATTTTTATCAACAAAGGACTATATTTATAAAAAATTGATGCAACCACTCATATTTTTAAAACGCTTTCATAGATTTTAATCATTATAATGAAGATTTAATTTTGTATCGTCATTATTGCTGCTTCAAAAATTATTTAAGTTTTATACCTCATTAAGGTTGGTTTAATGATTTGTTGATCAACAGAAATGTTTCTTTCATGATAATTCTTGTATACAGTTCTCAGTTCAAGTTTTAAAATAATTGTATTTTACTACATTTTAGTATAATGGGTTATATCGTTATTTAAAACTTGAAAAAAAATATTTTTTTAATTTGGTATAATCTCTCGTATTTAAGAAAGTCTTAGATCGAATTTGAAAATCATTGGTAAAAATATATATCATAGTACACGTGCAGGGAAAATGCCTTAATGCGCACGCATTTCACGTCGGTAAAGTGTAGAAATGTGCACGGAGTGCGACAAAGTCAGCTGGCGTGCGGCGAAGTAGGCTGATTCTGTACTTGGCTGCACTATATCACTCAGTGCTTCCAGATTGTCGGAACTTTAGCGCATGCGCAATACATACTTACAATGCTTAAGTCCCAACAATCTGGTAGCCTTGGCTGCACTCGGAGAGGTCGGAGATGGCGATCTGTCTCATCGAGTTCGTAGCGGTTAGGGTGTGTAGATTAATATTTTTCCCGGACTTTACGTTAATGATGATGATAGTGATAGTGATAGTGATTATGATGATTAAAAATAATGTTGATGATGATTTATGGTGCAAATTATCAAAATAAATTTTGTTAAATATTCATATATGATTTTTTTTTCTAATTTTTTTTACTTGGAGGGGCTCCGCCCCCCTAAACCTCCCTTGTCTTTGCCCCACTTGCCCCTTCCCACCACCCACCTCTACCCCGGCGTAGTCGGCATTATTCCATATATTTGTACTATAAAATAGTGTATGGCACACGTTCGGCGTGCGCATTTGGCAACTTGCCGCACTTGTATTACAACACACTATTTTTTTATCATGCAAACTATCCTTATAAGTAACGTTGTTATTTTGTTACTAACTTATAGCGTCTCTTAAAAAAATTACAGCTGTGTACTTTTGTAATGTTCCTATAACACTTCTTGCTTTTCGATATTTTTTTTTGTACATTCAATCTTATCTCAGGAACGTATTTAATTACTTTATATAATTTAACTAGAGGCATCCTTTTAATTTAGCCCTTCAGAAAGTTACATTCTAAAAAGTTCTGTTATAGAAGTAAAAAAAGGTTTGATTTGATTTTAAATTAATTTTTTTTTCCTTGGGGCCACGCCGATTATCGTCGAAAAACAGTTTGTACAACTACAAATAAATTTCTGTGACTATATTTAAAAATCTTGTTTCTTCGAGTAGTCAACTGTTTATCTATGTCCTTTGCAAGCTTTCTCTAAGTAAAAAGGTTTAAATATTAATAAAGTATATAAAAACTTTCAGTACGATTGAAAAAAATGAATTATTGAGAAATATATATGAATACGCTTTAAGCCAATAAATTAGCAGCGGTTTTTTTTATACTATAAAATATGACAATAATTTTCTAAACATTATCAAATTGAATTCATAAAAAAATTATAATCAATCATGAAGGATGAACAAAACGAAACTGTTAGTAGGTATTAAAACAAAAAAAGATGTAAACTTTATACTGAGGTACAATATAATTGCATTTTTAACACCTATTTATGTCACCTTTTTTAAAGAAAGGCACCACTGCTGCGACCTTCCAGTCCTTCGGCATTCCTTTTCCGTTCCAAACTTTTTTTATGAGTATACACATCCTTTTAAACAGCTCCTGATCACAGTAAATTGAAGCTTTATTGGGTATTTCATCCATTTCTGCTACTTTTTTCTTTTTCAAAAACAACATCGCCTTTCGGATCTCCTGCTCTGAAACCATTTGATCGTCTTTAATTTCCATATTAATCTTTTACATCCTAATAACTTGTAATGCTACTATTAATCAGTAACCTGTAATGCTCTTTCCAGTGCTCCATGGCGATGTTCGATTCTACTAAATTCTTCCTTTTTTTACTACCTAATAACTTGCATATTTCACTTTCATTCCTAATATTTCTTAGCTTTTCTTTTTCTGCTGCTTTAAATTCTGCTTTTTTTTCCTACAGTGATCTCTTCATTCCTTTCTCACTTTTATGCACAACTATTTATTCCCTGCTTTTATTTATCATGCGCAGTAATAAGCTGCTTTTACTTTTTTCTTCTTTACTCGAAGTATACCACCATTTTCTATCACCTACCTTCCATTTATTTATCTGTTAATAACAGCATTTCCGTCAATAAATTTAATCTTATTCCAAACTTCCTCAGATGTGTCGGTTTCATTATGTTAGTGAGTCTTACATAGTTCCTCCTTTTTTCTCTGAATGTAATATTATCTTCTAATGACTAAGTTATGATTGAATTTTTCACGTTCCTATCCCTACCGAATTATCCCTAGCTCCTGTAGAAGTAAATTCACCATCTTCATCCCTGTTTGGTCATCCATTCAAAACTATAAACCTCTTTATTTCTTCTACTTCAATCAACTGCCTACCTTCACTATTAATCACCTTATCTTTATTATTTCTACTTTTTAATGCACCTGTCTCTGAGTCTAAGAAACTACCTAAACACCCCGTTCTTATATTAAAATCTACCCCTATAACTACTCTTCCCTCGCTACAAAATTCCTCCCTCTACAAGTGCCTAATTACATTGGCCTGAGGACCAAAGTTGTACACCGTCCATACATTAACAGATTCACAGTTAACCAAAAATTTACACTTAACTATATTATTTCTAAATTCTAGATTTAATTTACTTTCCTCTTTTATCCGATTCTTTTTTATTCCTATCAAGAACCCCCTTTTGCCCTACCTTTTTTCGTTTCTTTTTTTACTGTAATCATCTTACATACAAAATTATCATCTAACTTATTTTTAAAACTTTTCTAATTTTTTTTCTTCAAGCAATGATACAAACAAACGTATAAAATCATGCTTTTCAATAAAAATCCAAAAATCCCAATCTTTATTTAAAATTCCTGCACAGTTTCGAAAAAAAAGTTTTCTCACCTTTTGAGCTCCTATTTATAATTTTCTTGCTAATCGTTGACTTCCTCTGTATACCGTTCTCTGCACACCTGTCTCTGGGCTTCAACGAAAAAGCTCTTCTCTGCTGGAGCTCCAACCTATCTTACCATCATCCCCTCTTCTTTACTTACCTTGCTTTTTTTGCACTTCTTGCTGTTTTTTGATACTCTATCAGCTTTACCTCCAGACCATCTACTGAAAATCTTCTCGACGTCTACCACATTCGTCCACCTGTAATATTTGTTCCTCCACCAGACACCGCCAAAGCCACGCTTTATTTTAATATCTTCCTCCTTCTTGTTTTTAATTCACTAGTTTATTTATTCCTGCCTTTCTCCATCCTCGTAGCTTAAATGTATTTCAACAAAATAGTTTGACCACTTTAGTTTAAACTTATTCCTCAATAATACATCGCTTTCTTCCCTGCTACCAAATTAAACAATAAAAATGTTGCCGCTTTTTTTAGGTACTCGACGCTTATCTCCACACCTAAGTATTCCCTAAAAAACGTATACGCACCCTTCCTGTAATCTTTGAACAGTGAAACTCCCCTTAGTACAACATTACTTTGCCTTTCTTGATTATCTTGCTTTTTTACCATGTTTTTTATTGTTTTTAGTTCAAACTGAAAAAAAGCTAGCGCTTGCAAACGACTTTACTGACTCACTTTTAATCCGTTTCAAAGACATTAATACTACCTACCTTATCACCTGATGTGTCTGAAACATCCGAATTTCCTACCTTATCGACAACCGCATCGAATTCTTTGCAAAAATCACGTATCCTCCCATCAAAATCATTCAAAATTTCTTAAAGATTCTCAATTTTGTCATTAATCTCTACTTTGAACGCTTTAACATGTACTTTGTTTTTCTCAAACAATAAATTTTCCTGTCTCAGCTTTTTTATTGTCAATTTGATTTCTTTTTTCAAGTTACTGTACGACTTTGACATTGAATCTCCATCCTTATCTACTTTCGCTCTAAGTTTCTCAAACCTTTCCTTTAAAGCTACACAACCTAAGCATTACACAATCTTATCTTTATCATCAAATTTCAGTTCTTACGCGAAGGTTTCTTTAATTGATAGTTGCCCATCTCCTTCCGCTCCCTTACTTTCCACCAACGCAGGCTTCAACGGTACTTTCTTATAATTTTTGTCCTCCTCATTGTCTTTTTATTGTTTTTTTCACTTACACTGTCCTTCGCCTTCTAACTCTTTGTTGTTACATTACTCTTGATCATCACGCCACGACCCGTCATAACGCCACGTTGATAACCTAACCCTCTAAAAATTTAACCTTCCTTTGTAACACAAAAAACCACACGAATTAACAGAAGAGGTTTATTTGTACCACAAAAGCTACTCCTACCCCACTCCAGCATCCTCCACACACACACCTTAACAAACAACTCGCTAAAACATAAAGACACAACAAAATTACCAAGAGCTTATACGCCACACATCCACTCGCTCACGCAGTCATCAACCAAGTCTCAGTAACTTTACTTATTTTTGCAAGCTTATTTAGATGACATTTAGAATTACATAAAATGTGGTTTGCTCGTCATTTACAATTCTCAGTAATACAATATCTTTTACAAGAGCCATATAAAGCCTTGTTTTTATTCTGAAGTCATAGCCGATGGTGTCCTACGAAATATGTCAGAATTTGAAACGTCTTGATTTTTTATGAACGGTGAATCTGCTTCCGTACATTTGTTTTAAGCATAAAGTCGATTTAAAATACCGCCCTTTGAACCTAATTTAAAGAGCCCATATAAATTTAAATCCATAACTACAGCAAGCACACTCTGAGGAGCTAATCGACTTCTGTCAACATCCGGAACTCCAACAACAACATTGGACTTAACTTTAATGGGTGGTAATTTCGAATTGGACATAGAAATCATCTTTTCCGCTTGTTGATGCCATCCTAGCTTAGCTTTGTCTTGATACGTTCTTATGCTTGTCTTTTTAATACATTAATCACACGTGATCAATTGACCGCACCCTTCATCTTCTTCAAAATTTTTTGAACTATAAATAAGATAACTTGTGAGCACCTGATGCTTCTTAGTTGCAGACGGTACAATAATAATTTTCATTCGATCTTGATGAAATTTCTTTTTCTTGCTCGTCAGTTATACCTAAATAAAAATTTATTACTAATAACATTTTTCGTTCGATAAAGTTTTAATTAAGAATTAAAGTTTAATTTTTTCATTTTAAATGAAGTAATTACAAAGTAAACATTGATGAAGACTTAATGCATGCTCAAGACCATTATTTGCTTTTATTGTCCGTCATCCATGATATCAACATATCTCTAACATCTTAATTAGCTCGTTCTACTGAATCTTGCGACTGATAATGCCGAGGGTTTCCATTCACAAGTTGTATTCAGGCAATGTTTAAAATAAATTTTTATTATGCAATTAACAAATTTACGTCCATTATGAGATTGGAAAATTATCGGTGCTCAATACATAAACAATATATTAACGAGGTGATACGCAACTTCTTCAGCAGTTTTAGTTATTAATGTTCAGAGATTTACGATTTTTGTCAGGTATCCTCATAATTCAAAATAAATCGATAATAACCATCTGGCTCACTTTGCATATCGATGATATCTACTTGATACTGAATGTTCATGCAACTACCCAAGATCCGGCGTACAACTAATCCTTTACTTTCTACTTTGTTTGCTTGCCACATTATATTCTCAACTTCACCTAATTTCTCTCTACTTCTCTTTACATCTCTCTACTTCCCTCCACTTTTCTCTTGACTTCTCTCGATTTTTCTTACATTCTTGCACGTAATCTTACATTGTCATCCATGCTCAATACCAAATATGTTGGATGAGAGCAGCGTTAGCAAAAAAAAAAAGGCGGGAGCAGTCAAGAGAATTCGAGAGAATCTGTGGGAGAAGTTGGAGAAGTTTAGGATAATTTTGGAATAATTTTAAGGAGAATGTTAGTGGGCGGCCCCTTGACGCCATTATCACGTAATTACCATAGTCGTTGGTGTTATTCGCGTTGTAACCACTGTGATGGTTACTTCCATAGTTCCTTGGATAACCGTTGTTTTTATTTAATGCATTCTTGCCTATGTACGTGCTGTTATAGTTGTTGGTCCCCCGTAATCTCTGCTGTATTCCTGATTTATACTATAGTTCTCATTTTGTCTACTATTGTTTCTGTCATATGTTCCATAGTTAATACTATAATTATTATTCAGTCCGTTTGTATAACATTGCCGTATCGGGCTAACTCTTTAGTAGTTGTCGTAGCGTTAGCACACGGTTTCCCCGTTCCTTCTTGTTGTCTTGATCTTTTCTTATATCGTTCTGGAGGTTTTGGCACTGTTTAACATTGTGATTCCTGAGACCGCAGTGTATGCAGCCGTCCAGTGGCGCCATTTGGGCATAGGCCTGTGTTATATGTGTTATTTCATCTAAGGTGTGCATTTTACCGTTTTTCGCGTCTGATATCAACTTGTAGCAGTCTCTTGATTGGTGTGTAACGTGTCTGTTACAGTATAAATATATTTTATCATTTCTTGAGTGATTATCCTCTCCTATCGTCTCGGTTGAAAAGGGGTACGTCGATTCGTTGCTTCGAACGAACAGCATGCTTTCTGCAAGTCGTACGTGTGCCCTGTTTCTCGGATGAACCTGATTGCGGAGTCTGTGCTCGTTTTCTATTTTCTGTGCTGTTACTGATGCTTCTCGTAGCAATCTCTGGTTGCTGCTCAGTACTTTACAAGCAAGCAGGTGACGTAACTCATTTATTAGTTGTTTTATTGTTTCTTTTTCCATATATATTTTATTTCTATTTTTTCCCCTCCCATGTCAACTCTGGGTTCAAATCGTACGTCATTATTATTCTATTATGTAATTCTTGGACCCTAAGTGTGTAGCTTTTAACGCTTTCATATTCGTACTGCCGAATAATCTTGAGGTTTGCTATTAGTGAGTCCACTTGCTCCAAACATCCATATGTTTTCTGCCAGCTCGTGTAGGAAATCTATTGTGTCATAAATGTATGTGGCCTATTGGGCTGCTGCTCGTCCCTACAATCTATTAATTAGTGTGCCCAGAAAAAAATTTTTCGTATTCTATGACCCACTGTCATCACCATTAGTTTAAAAGTGGTTGTTTTATCATATCTCCATTAAACAGAGGTATCATTCCTAATAAATGGCTGAGTGATGTAAGTGTGTTCTGCTGTGGTCTTGCGGACAACCACGCATTCGGGGAGAGGGAGCGAGATGTGTTGTATGCAATATATCGACGGGTAAAACCATGCTCTCTCTCTTTCCCTTGGTTACCGCGTTCTTGGGGGTTCAGTGAGGCTGTCGGTCGCAAGTGTGTGTCGTCATACAGTATCCTTAAGTATTCGTCCTTGTCTAAATTCTCATAATTTGAGTCCCTGTTGTATTTGTTTCGTGCCATTGATGTCTTGTAGAATCTGACCTCTCTACATGATTCACTAGTAGGTATATCTCTCTCTGCATTCCGTTGCGGTTACCGCTCGTGTATAATAGCTATTCACACACTGCGTCATAATTTCGGTCCTATTAATGGTTCGTTTTGTATTCTTTGTGACTAGATCACCAGGTCTTTCTTTACTCGTGGAAAATTTCTAAGGCTGGTCATGCGGTTGCCCTATTTATCGGGATCAACGAGTTGTTGAAGTATGTCTGTTATGCCATCGTTATCTTCGTTTTTGAGTACTGTAGGGCCTTTATTTTTCAAATTTTACGAGTTTTAAAGTCCGTGCACCCTGTTTATAAACATTTCTGCCTTCCTATGTCTATCGTCCGTTGTTATTTCCAAGTGTGCTTGGTCCCCGTTTTCTGCTTCGCTTATTCGATGCATTGCGATTTCGGCATCGGCCGAGAGTTTTTCTAAGCCTTCTCCGTGAATATCAGAGCTTTGTCCCACTTTCATCATTTCCTGTTTGTTGTAGAGTAGGTATTTCCGATTACTGGCTTACCTCTATTATTACCTAGTCTCCTTTCAGTATAGTGCCTAGATTTCTAGGCTAGATGTCTCGATCTATCCTTGTTTTTATGATCCCATGTTTCTGGTTTTTTTCGTGGTGGTTGCGTATTTATGATATGCATCACCTAACCTTTTTTCCCACGTTTTCTAGAACTTTCTCTCCTTAGTTAAATAATATTTAAGGCTATGAGCAGTATGATTTCCCTGCTATTCTTATTTTCAATTTTTAACACGTGGGCTTTACATTAAATAACTTCGAAATGGGGATTTTCCGCTTTTACCTCAATTTCCGCTTTTACCTCAATTTTACAGCGAGTATGGTTAATGGTTCTTTATTTAAATAGAGACCGAGGAAAGAGTCAAGGGTGAGTCGCGAACCGGAGCGGATACGTCTACTTCTCTCGAGCGTCGGGTCTAATCTCTCCTACTTCTCTTGACTCACCCTCTCCTTGCCTACCATTCCGTCCGAGAGAGCCCCTAGCAGGAGAGGGCAGACGGACGTATATAATTATGCTATCGTACGTCACACCAATTAAACAATAAAAATAATCGATTTTACTTAATGTGAGGTTGTAAAATTATCATAAAACAATTTTCTTACTTTATCATAAAAATTTATAAAGAAATTAATTTTTTTAATTTCTTTCATGACATATACAAAAATTTTCTAATATTTTTTAACTTATATAATTATTTTTACGTATACGTTATAAAAATTAAATCAATAAATTCTATTATTTACTTTAATTAAGTTTCATCACCATAAAGCTTATTGTTTCTGAATGAGATAAATATAACAACATTTATTTCTACAATCCTAAATCAGTAAATACAGAATTTTCAATTTTTCGTTTTTTCTTATAAAAACTTTTATGTATAACTATTTATTCCACATAATATAAGCCCAAAACACAATGAAAACAAAGTAATGATATCTAACTGAGTCTCATTGATTCAGTCGAATGTAATACATGATTTCTGTCTTCTTGTTTACGAAAATTATCATCCAAGTACGATATATAATAAATTCTATTATTTAATGGTACAATTTTTTTTGCTCTATTATAATTGTATTATACAATGATATCATCCTTTTTTTAAATTTCTGTTTTATAAACTTAGTAAAATAAAATAAAATTATTTTTAGGCACTGTAGCAATACCTCAAACTTATGGTGTAATGTTTTTAGAAGTTTTCTATTTTGAAGGTAAATATCAGATTCTGAATGTTCCAAATAAGCTTAATATTTTTGCTTTTATTGACCTGATACTGTTTTTTTATTATAAATTACAAACAGTATTTCTCTTGATAAACTAATTGTAGAAAAAATTTGAATTAAACAATTACTTCGAAAATAAGATTTTTTTATACCATCTACGATAGTATAATTTAATAACTCCACCTTTTACATAAAGACTCATACTAGAAACAAATTTTTATTTGTGAAATACGTTTTCAGAAATCGCAAAGAATTTTATGTATTAAAAAACAAGGGATTTTTTCATGTGTTTTGGGCCATAGATAGCTTAAAATTAAATTTTATGGCTAAAAACACAAGATTTAGTTTTTAATTTAATTCTTACCTTTATTCTTTAAATTAATATTATTTTAATATCAAAATCTGTAACTTGGCATATCCTGCATCACAGAATTTATGTTATGTCCGGTACAGTAACGCATTACTTTTAAGTTTTACTTTCGCCGGAGTCCTTTAAATCCGAATTTGCGTGTAAAGGTTGTGCATGCTGCAATTGCTCCAATGTTGAAAATTATTTTAAAAAATAGCTATTATTTGCTCAGATCATTTTAAAGTACAAGTCTTTACATTTAAAATAACGTAGAGTTTATTTAAATATCAACTTTCTTTGCTGAGACATTCAATTTCGAAAATTGTAAGTATCATAGATTTAGTGAGTTTACTTTCGTTAAGCTAAAGCTTGTAACATACAGTGTGGACGAAATTCAACTGTTTTATTGTTATTTCTTCAAGATACTTTGAAAGAAATAGTTTTGTTAGAAAGAAAAGTCACCAAACTATGCGATGTGAACTTTCGAAACCACCCCTAAGTGCCATTTTATTGGGGTGAAAAAAGCGAAAATGCAGAAAAAGCGTATAAAACAGCGTAAAAATGGAGTTATTAACTTAACACTAGTTTTTCAGTCTAAATAAGATTATAGAATATAGTAAAACAGTATAATAGTAGATTTGCGTGAGATGAGAGTTTAAAAACAACCCTAAATCATTTGTTCAAGCGTTGAAAAAAAAGAAAAAAAAACGAATAAATCAACAAAAAAAGTAGTAATTTTTTGGATTGCAATTCTTTCATAGATTTTAGAGAGTTAATGGATTGAGAATCATAAAAAAGCAACACCTCTGTACTATTCTTG
>JAPYYV010005768.1:0-16578 GCA_030522625.1 Copidosoma aretas | reverse complement strand
TATGACGTCCATACTTGTTAACGTGTGTGCAAAGATATTACGGAAAAGCTTATTTTTTTTCCCAGTAGGGGCTTTCATGCGCGAAATCGAGATTGAGACGGGGTACGGATGTGACATTTTGACTACAATTTTTTAATTTTCTCATTAATGATTCCATGTATCAGTTTGAAATTTTTTTCCAAGAAAGTTTGACACTTTTGACAGAACTGCACACAATTAAAACACTCAAATTTAGTTCTACGTAGTAGCATGAGCTGTGGACCCGAAGTGAGCCACTTACGGCAGAATCACCCATATCATTTTGAACCCGAATATCTGACTACAGATATTTTTGAGTATCAAGTTGTTCATAGCATTCAAGACTACTAAAATCCATTGTATTTGGTCTGCATGGTGTGTCTTATTTTAGGTTTTTGTTTACGCGACCTTTTTTGGATCAAAGAACAAGGTTTCGCATAATTTTTGTCCCGCATACTGCTATGGAAAGAAAATATTCACCAGAACAGTGTCGATCAAATTTTTCTTTAGGTAAAAAATTATAGTCTTGTTTCAATATTTGACAGACAGTATTTTTTCTTTTTTTCCTTTTCGTGCAGTTACGGTACAAATTGAATAATCAGGATGTCGAGAGCTTTTAGATGAAATCCGTGATACATTATACACCAGGCTTACCAACAGCCATGATCAATCAATAATGTTGGAGCGAATTGTAAATATCCATGGTCCGATAATTTTCGTACAATCAAGGACAGATAGCGCGGAAAAAAAAAACTGGCTCCGAAGCGCAGTTGCATAACAAAGCCGCGATTTCGCGTATTTCGAGGTCTTCTCCTCGAGATAGGGAAATTTGGTCGTTCAAAACTTGATGCTCGGTACATGGGTTACGTGATCGCGTAAAAAGGTCGAGCGGCGCATCGACCGCGCGCTTTGATTCTCAAATTTTACGAAGCACCAAAACGAGCCGTTTGCATTTTCAGAACGCGCGAGCATCGTAAAAATCCGATCGGCCGGAAATTGCGCGATCAGCTTGCACCTTCACAAAAATAGCACCGCAGTTTTGCCGCGGGACAAGCGAGTGGGCGGATCAAAGACGTCTGTCCCGTGGTACGGGAACGTTCAAAGTTTTTGTTTGTGCGTCCGTTGCTGCTTTTCCTTCGGGAAGAAACCAGCCAATAAAGTATCGATGACGAACATTTTTGATTCTATCAAGCGTTTCATCGCATAATATGGTACTGATGGAATATTTCGTCGAGTCATTGCGGTCGTTTGAATCATCGAGCGAAGCATCCGTGCACATAAGTACAGGGAATGAAAATTAAATGCAAGTCAAGAAAAAAATATACTTCGAATACGTTTTCTGCGTCTTTCAAGGAGGCTCGCACCTAATATATTGCTCATATTGTTAATACGTTATTATAAATATTTATTAGAAGTTATAAAAAGTTTAACTCAAACTGACAATAATACAGCTAATTTTAAAAATCGTGCGATTTTCATCATAAAATTTTGTTGTCAAATTATTCAGATATCGAGGATTGAACAAAAATTCAACGAATTAACTTAATCTCTTCCGTTTTACGTGTTATTTTTAGATTTTTGGGCTTATTCTCTTCTTTAAACAAATTCATTAGAAGTCACCGACATAAAATTTGCAAAAACTTCAATAGGTTTTCCAGAAAATTCAATTGTTTATATAGAAATACGAATAATACAATTTTTGCAAAACCTAATGATGCTTTTGCAAATTTTATGTCGGTGACTATTAATGAATTTGTTTAAAAAAGAGAATAAGCCCAAAAACCTAAAAATAACATGTAAAATGGAAGAGATTGAGTTAATTTGTTAAATTTTTTTTCAACCCTCGGTATTTGAAAAATTTTACAACAAAATTTTATAATGAAAATTGCACGATTTTTAACATTAGCTATGTTATTGTCAGTTCATGTGAAACTTGTTATAACTTCTAATGAATATTTATAATAATGTTTTAACAATATGAGCTATATATTAGGTGTGAGCCTCCTTAAGCACCGATCGTATTTTATACGGGCATCGACGCTTTTTTTATTTTCGTATGAAAATATTACGTCAAAATATATATTTTTTTATCGTTATTTGTTTTTGTTTAAAATACGTATACTTTATTGGTATTTTGATCTCTGTTTTTGTATCCCTCCATTATAATATTAAGTTTGTTGCATTACTCTTGTTGTAGAATTATAATGTGATTTCAGGAATCTTATTATCATTTTATTGTACATGTATATTTTTTATTGTGCTGGATAAATGAATTAATAAACGTGATGAATTTATTGCTTGTTATTCTCCAAACTGTTTCATTTAAATTTGTATTTTTTAGAATTAATTAATATTAGTTGAAAACTACTACTGCTATTATAAAAAAAAAAAAAGGCATCAGCACCATATGTGATGAAAAGGCTTCATTGATACTTTGAAACCGCTCAAAGAAAAAAGACATAAAAAATTTGTTGAACATTTTTTCTTGTAAATAAAAATTTCTTTGGTGAAATCGACTTGCATTTACTTAATTTATATGATACATGTTTCAACGAAAACCAAAAAAAAAAAAAAAATCGGTCGTTCGTGAGAGAGCTGCAGGTGGCGGCTGTTTTTCTGGCCGCGCAAAGGATTTCCTGAAAGCGGCGATAAAAATATATTTTATCCGAATGAAATAGCGCCGTGACGTGTGGCGAGTATATAATATGCTCTTGGACGTTCGGAGACGATATATAATTGTGGCCGCTATACTCGTGATTCGGTCACATTTTCGTATCGCTCGCCGACTCTTATTTTTTTTCGACGGCTTCCTACCCTATGTATAGCGAACTCTTAACTCACTTCATCGGACATGTTAAAATAACGCATACAGTTGATTCTAGTTTTTACTATAGCACTATTTATTTTGTAATTGACGATTCGTTCATCGTTTTAATACCACAAAAATTATATACGTATATGTATAAGTATTTGAATTCAACTTTTAGTACAAATGAATAGAATTCGAGCTTCTGGCGAAAAAAATACGATTCAGAAATTAATTTATATAATTTTATATTACTTATATTGAATGATGCGATGTAAACGGACAAAATTAATGTTGAAGCTCGACATCACGTATGGATTTTAATTTGTAAGACCATGCTCAATTTTTTCCGTCATACGGGTGGACAAAATAATTTATTACAGAACTATTTTTTTAGTGCGAAGCTCAAACCGTATTATTCTCGCCACGTCAAGAGAAAAATTTAGTAAAATAAATTAAATATTCGGTGCAATCGTCCCTCAAGGTTATTTAGTTGACCGAAAGAAATTTTTATCCAGTTGGAATGAATTTATTTTTAATGAAATAAATATTTATTGAAAATTCTCCAAATATTGCTTGTATTGTTGAGATTTTCGGTTTCATTAAAAAACGATTATTGAAATGGTAATCCACGTGTGGCTAAAAAATACTCCGTCATTATTTCGAACTTATAACGTTATCAACCTATTTTAGGTGTTATCATCCAGATGGTAACAATTATTTTGTCGACTAATTGTATCCAGATTAGTGTTAATGGCATTTGGAATTGTCATTCAACCGCAAGAAGCAGGGGCCATTCAAAACCATCAGTGAAAAATAACGTTATCTAAACGTTTTCTGCTACAAGGGTAATTGATGACAACGTTACATCAGAACGAATCGAGGAGTCGCATTTTTTCAAATTTCACTGTAAGATTTGCTCGATTCTCGTGACCATCGCGGCAGGATGGACAGTGCGCGTCTATCGTCCCGCAGAGAGCGAGGACGGAAGAGGATTTTGCGTAGGCGGTCTTATCAGCCCCGGTGCCGCCGATAAAATCATCCACGAGCGCGCTATATTTTCCCGACCGATGGTTCCGTTCGAAATAACATGTCTTTCAGTAAATTTTAGAAAGTCGGTTTGGGGGAAATAACGCGCTATCTGAATTTGTTTATGGGAAAAGGGGCAAACTAAAAGTTTCGGTTAGAAGTAGGGTGCCATCTGAATTTGCCGTTAAAAGTTTTAATTCAAAATAATTCTGACAATAATTGTATGGATATAATACGAAAATCATACGAAACAAATATCAATCATCTTCTTTATAATAATAATGATAACAATAATAGTGATGATGATGATGATAAGAAATGGAGGAGCTTTTCAAAATCTTCTTCCGCTCGACCCGCGAGAAACCACTCAAACGTTGCAGACTTCTTGAATTGTTCAGAATCATTGTTTTTTTGAGATCATTAGAAAGTTGGAAAACAAAAAAACTTTACCACTCCCATGCACTGAAAGGAAGGTTTGATTAGGTGGAATTTCAGGGATACAACGGAAAAAGGTGTTCATTGTCCCAATGTCTTTTTTTTTTATCAATCTTCGGACATCAACTATATATGCCTTCGAAAGAAAAACCGAAACTCATCCAATTATCAATCGAACGTGCAAATCGTTTTCTACATGAATATTTTAATTCTCGCGCGCTCCTAAAGCGCACGCGCAATCGCGCTCTATTTTCGGCGCAGGGCGCTATTTTATCTCCAGTCGGTGTTGGTAATACACACATGTGCACTTACCTCTCGAGTCTCGCCGAGTCTGGCCGAGTGATCATGGCAGCAGTTCCCTTTTCGAGTGTTCGCTCGTTCAAAGTGAAAAAGCCATAAATTCCAAAGCATCCCCGCCATTTTGGCTCTTCTCTCGACCGACTCGAGACCGCAGAGCTCATCTGCCCTCGCGTCGTTGATCGCTGCCCGTCTGGAATGGCGACAACGGCTATCCGCGAGCATCGCCGTAGCCTCGGAGGGTGACCTGGTAAAATGAGGTAAATTCGATGGCTCGTTTCAGCGATCTTCGCTTCGGGCCGGTATTTTTCATTTTTCCCGTTTTCGGTAGAATTTTCTACTCGTCGGAGTAAAGTAGATCGAGTGGGCGTCGGTTTATCGGTGCGTACTCGTACAAGTAAGTACGTGTGTTAATTATTATTCAAGAGATATTGTTGGTTGTTTTCGTGAATTTTTTATGAGATGGGAGTAAATACTTTTTTGGTTAGTTAAAAGTATAACGTACTCCGGTGTGAAAACCTCGTCATTTTCGTTGATTTTATTCATCCTATTCTAACTCGTTTTACTTAAATCAGCCGGCTATTCTTGTACCTCGTTTTTTTTTCAAAAAGCTTATTTCTTTATTATATCTCAAGAGGTAAACAAAGTTTTTCAGCTGTATACTTGTTACATAATTAAAAAGTAACAAGTGCACGCAATCGGTACCCCGGTGCTTGGTTATGTCCATCCCCCACGCGTCGGTTCTCTAGAAGTCCAAAATTAAATTCAACTTTCTGAAGGGTGGGTTCCATCTTTGTTTTTGCTGCTCACCTGGTAGATAGCCGTCCATCAAAACTATTCATTTTGTCAATTCTAGTCTCATTTGACTCTCTTAGGAACCATTCACATTTGTACCATGCATATCCCTATTATTATGTATGATTTCAAAATTTAAATTTATTCACCACTTACGTTGCCCTACTAAGTTAAGTATCATTTTTTGATTGCAGAGCTTTGTAACATCCCAATTTGGCCCCAGTAGCACATAGTCTAAAGTCCAAGACTCTGCTGTATCTCAACAGCTAAAATGTATCTGTACAACTTAACGCTCCAGCGTGCGACCGGCATCACGCATGCGGTCCACGGCAATTTCTCCGGCACCAAGATGCAGGAGATTCTCGTGTCCAGGGGTAAGTCCTTGGAACTTCTCAGACCTGATCCCAACACCGGCAAGGTCCACACGCTCCTGGCCGTCGAGGTCTTTGGGGTCATCAGGTCTCTAATGGCCTTCAGACTGACTGGTGGTACCAAAGACTACATAGTCGTCGGCTCCGACTCTGGACGCATCGTCATTCTTGAGTACGTGCCAGCCAAGAACATGTTCGAGAAAGTTCATCAGGAGACTTTTGGCAAGAGCGGGTGCAGGCGCATTGTGCCTGGACAGTACCTGGCCATTGACCCTAAAGGACGTGCCGTCATGATTGGTAAGAGCCATGTAATTACAGTAACCATCGAATGCTTCGATATTTATGCAATAATTTTTACGTTCTAAATGATTATAGTATCAGTCCGTGTTTCACCTGAATTTCATTGATTATACAACCTGATAATGATTATTGAATAAAACATAAAACGTATTCCAAGGTTATACATACAGTAGTACCATTAATTATTATCTTTACGTTACAGGGGCGATCGAAAAACAGAAGCTAGTCTACATTCTCAACAGAGATCCAGAAGCGCGGCTCACGATATCGTCTCCGCTCGAAGCTCACAAAAGCAACACACTAGTTTACCACATTGTGGGTGTGGACGTGGGGTTTGAAAATCCTATGTTTGCCTGTCTAGAAATCGACTACGAAGAGGCAGACACGGATCCGACTGGTGAAGCCGCCATCAAAACTCAGCAGACTTTGACGTTCTACGAATTAGATCTCGGTCTGAATCACGTTGTGCGCAAGTACAGCGAACCACTTGAGGAGGTGAGTAAATAAAAATCAAATGAACAGTTTTAAAGCGTCTATTGCAGTATACTAAACAAACTTGTTTCTTTTTTTCGTAGCACGCAAACTTCTTGGTCTCTGTGCCGGGAGGCAACGACGGACCCAGTGGTGTGCTCATCTGCTCCGAAAATTACCTGACCTACAAGAACTTGGGAGATCAGCCGGACATTCGTTGTCCGATCCCACGTCGCCGTAACGATCTCGACGACCCCGAACGAGGCATGATTTTCGTCTGCTCTGCTACGCACAAGACCAAGAGCATGTTCTTCTTTCTCGCGCAGACGGAGCAGGGAGATATTTTCAAAATCACTTTGGAGACCGACGAAGACGTCGTCACCGAGATCAAGCTCAAGTATTTCGATACTGTGCCCGTTGCCACCGCCATGTGCGTGCTGAAGACGGGTTTTCTCTTCGTGGCTTCTGAATTTGGAAATCAGTATGTTCTTTTTTTTTCTTTTTGAATTTGAACTATTTTTTCTATTGATGTTTTCTCATTTAATTTGTCTTCAATAGTTATCTCTATCAAATCGCTCACTTGGGTGACGATGACGACGAACCAGAGTTCAGTTCTGCAATGCCTTTGGAAGAAGGTGACACTTTCTTCTTTGCTCCTAGGCCGCTGAGAAATCTAGTTCTCGTTGACGAAATGGACAGTCTTTCGCCGATTTTGGCATGCCAGGTAAATTCAGAACCTCATTTTTAGTACATACCTATAGTTGCACTCACAAGTAGGGAGAGAATGACGCCACGAGGTTTTTTCTCTGTGATGAGTGCGAGATCAAAATATCCTTTGTCGCCTTTGACTTGTCATTGCAAGTCGAAGTGGACCAAAGTATTACAGCTATCTCCCAAAAACCAAAAAATTACGTAATGATTACATATTTTTTTTCTAATGCTTATGAAATTGTACTCTTCTAGGTCGCTGATTTGGCCAACGAAGATACGCCACAGCTATACATAGCCTGTGGCAGGGGTCCACGCTCAACGCTCAGAGTACTGCGACACGGTCTCGAGGTCTCAGAGATGGCAGTGAGCGAGTTACCTGGTAACCCTAACGCCGTCTGGACTGTCAAGAGGCGCATTGACGGTTAGTTAATTTGGAACATAAAAGCGATATCTCGCCTTCACAGATTTTTTATTTATTTTTGTATGTTGACTATTTTTACGCTCGTTTACTTTGTTGCACACTGTTGCTTATGTAAAACTATACTTGATAGGATATAATAAGTAATTAATGATAGCATTCGTAAACGGAACAACGAAAAGTTCTAAGTATATTGAAAACCACGTTGTCAGTCCTCTGATACCAGAACATCCAAGTTTTTTGCCCCAAATATAGCAAATCCTCGGTAAAATGGATTCAGTGAACGTCCCGTTTTTTTGTTCAAAAGCTTAGATAATTGAAGCCTGGTGATTTGATACACTCTTATCAAACACCAGTTCTCTCCTTTCAGGCAGTGGGCAACAGATGATCTGTCTTTCAATACCTGGCTGTTGAATGGGAAAGGTAAGGCATGCTGCGCGTGTGAGAGCCGCTATCAACCGGACGTCACTTTCAACTTCTTTTTTTTTGTCTCCTACAAATCCGCTGTAATTTTCTTTCTGATTTGATTCTTCATTTTTGTCTTACCATTCATATTTAACAATAAACAATAACAATTAGCTAGCCTTCTAATGACTTTAATCTATACGCGAATTACAGTGGATTTAAAAAAGTAACTACACCAAGATCATAAGGTCCCTGTGATTTCCCCAATTCAATTAAACCAGACGAGTTGTTATGCTTTTGGTTACAGAGGAATTCGACGCTTACATCATAGTGTCCTTCGTGAATGCCACCCTTGTACTGAGTATCGGTGAAACCGTCGAAGAAGTCACAGATTCCGGTTTCTTGGGTACCACACCCACTCTCAGCTGCTCTGCTCTAGGAGACGACGCGTTGGTTCAGGTAATTAGAACTTTCATACCTTTTTTTAAAAAAATTCAAGCATTCCGGTATCTCCGGCGTCTGGACCATCCCCATACGTCGGTCGTATGTGAGTGCAAGATCAAAATTAGGCTTCGCATCGTTGGTGTGCTTGATTCCTCGTGTAGAGTCCTCCTGGTTTACAAGCCTAGACAATTAAATTATTGGAAAAAAAATCTTCGATTATGTACATAGTATTGTAAAAAGCGAGTAGTCCATTTTTTAACGAATGATTCCGTTGCAGGTCTACCCCGACGGTATTCGTCACATTCGAGCAGACAAGCGAGTTAACGAGTGGAAAGCGCCCGGCAAGAAGATGATCAGCAAGTGCGCCGTCAATCAGCGTCAAGTCGTAATCGCACTGACGGGAGGCGAGCTCGTTTACTTCGAAATGGACCCGGTAAATTTGAAAACCATTTTTATGGCTAAGCACTCGCGTCTTGTTCTCTGCGAGTGGTTTTTGTCTCGTAAACTTGTAGATGTAAATGGCGCGAAGAGCAATTAATGCGCTACATCATCTTTGACTTGCTGTTACTATTGCTGGTTGTATGAGTTGTGGAGCTAACATTAGAATCGAAGAAAAAAAAGTAATTTTTTATCAACGCAATTTTATTCAAAATTTTCTTTCCTTGCATAGACCGGCCAGCTGAACGAGTACACGGAGCGCAAAAAGATGCCGTCGGAAGTGATGTGCATGGCCCTGGGCAACGTGGCGTCGGGCGAACAGCGTTCCTGGTTTTTGGCCGTCGGCCTACAGGACAACACCGTCCGCATCATCTCGCTCGACCCGTCTGACTGTTTGGCGCCGAGAAGTATGCAGGCCTTGCCCGCGGCTGCCGAGAGTCTCTGCATCGTCGAGATGGGAATCAAAGATATCGACACCACCAACGAGGATGGCGGCAATCAAAATCAGTCGACTCTTCATCTGAACATCGGTTAGTTGGTGCTTTATAGATAACTTTTTTATTGTTTCGGTACTATTGCAAAGTTTAGCAGATGATTATGATATCAATGTCCGTGTTTCAACTGAAATGTCTTGATTATAACTGTTTTTGATAATGATGTATTTGGTTCGCCAAAACGTTCTGTTGACTTTTTCGAACAGGTGATCTTACATTTCGAAATTTCAGGTCTGCAAAACGGCGTACTTCTGAGAACGGTGCTCGACCCGATATCCGGCGACTTATCAGACACGCGAACGCGTTACCTCGGTTCTCGGCCGGTCAAGCTTTTTCGCATCAAAATGCAGGGCAACCAGGCCGTCCTCGCCATGAGCAGTCGCTCGTGGCTGAGTTACTACTACCAGAATCGTTTCCATCTAACGCCTCTGTCGTACGAAAGTCTCGAGTTTGCCTCGGGCTTCAGCTCCGAACAGTGTCCAGAAGGCATCGTCGCTATATCCACAAACACCTTGAGGTTTGTAAAACAGTTCAAACTCACAAGTGATGAAATACAATTGATTTTAAATAGAATTATAAGAAAAAAAAAAAAAAAAAAAATTTCGACAGAATTTTGGCTCTAGAAAAACTGGGCGCAGTGTTCAATCAGATGAGCTTTCCGTTCGAGTACACGCCGCGCAAGTTCGTCATCCACAACGACTCGTCGCACATATTGATCCTCGAAACCGAGCATAACGCCTACACCGAAGAAACGAAGCAACAGCGTCGTTTGCAGATGGCCGAGGAAATGCAGGAGGCAGCAGGGGCCGAAGAGGCTGCCGTCGCGCGCGAACTCGCCGAAGCTTTTCTCTCGGAAGAACCTAACGAGCAGGTGTTCGGCGCGCCCAGGGCTGGCCCCGGACTCTGGGCGTCCCTCATACGCGTCATGGCGCCCACTACCGGCACTACTTTCCAAGTTCACAGGCTCGAGCAGAATTTGGCTGCGCTATGGTGAGTTTAGAGTATTGACAATACAGAAATGCTGCGTTTCATTCACTGCAAGATCAATTTTGATACCTTGCGGGATGCACAAACGCAGAGACGAAATCGCTTCTATATCCCATCTTTAGCTTGTAATTGTTACGTGTTAAAGTCGTTTTGAAGCAAACAAATTCGTTTTTAAATACTTTTTTTTTCATGGTTTTGACGTGATTGTAATTGAACAATATTTTTTCAGTCTGGCCATAGTAAAATTCGCAAATCAAGGAGATCAGCAGTTCCTCATTGTTGGTATTGCTAAGGAATATCAACTCAATCCAAGACTCAGCCATGGTGGATACCTTTACACCTACAAGTAAGTTACGAAAATAAAACCTTGTCCAAGTCTATACAAGTTTTTTTTTATTCAAATGATGACATTCACACTATCTGGTTACTGATGAAAACCCTGCAGTACTGACTTTATCTCAAATCATAAAATATAATTGAACATTAAAAGACAATTTTACAAACAAAATCACAATCTGTCGTTCCAGAATTAATGCAGAGTGCACAAACTTGGAGTTGGTGCACCGCACGACCCTCGACGAGATTCCGCTCTCCATCTGTCCGTATCAAGGCCGCGTGCTCGTCGGCGTTGGGAAGATGTTGCGCCTGTACGACATGGGAAAAAAGAAGCTGCTACGCAAATGCGAGAACAAGCACATACCCAACGCTGTGGTCTGCATCAATGCGATCGGTCAGCGCATCTACGTGAGTGACGTTCAAGAATCGGTGTACGCCGTCAGATACAAGAGACAGGAAAACCAGCTGATCGTGTTCGCAGATGACACGCACCCAAGATGGATCACCACGACCTGCGTGCTTGATTACGACACCGTTGCCACAGCTGATAAATTCGGCAATATCGCTATAGTGAGTATCTGTCAATTGTATTTTTCACACGAATGACCCGCTTTTCCCTCTCGGCAAGTGTATTCAATGACTTGCGGAAGCAGAAACGCGGAGATCAAGCTGCTCATCATATCCCATCTTTAGTTTGCAGCCATTGCACTCTAAAGTCGTAATTGAGCAAACAAATTTCAAAATTAAATGTATCGCGTCAAACTAATTTCTAATCACTCAAAAGTTTCGTTGTAACTATTTTATTTCGAATTAATTTTCCAGATTCGTTTGGCAAGCGGAATAAACGACGACGTTGACGAGGATCCGACCGGCAACAAAGCCCTCTGGGACCGCGGTCTACTGAACGGAGCCTCGCAAAAGGCCGATACCGTGACCTGCATTCACATAGGCGAAACCGTGATGTCGCTGCAAAAAGCTACCTTGATTCCCGGAGGCAGCGAGTCTCTGGTTTACACAACCCTGAGCGGTACGGTGGGCGTCCTCGTACCGTTCACCAGTCACGAGGACCACGACTTTTTCCAGCACCTCGAGATGCACATGCGCGCGGAACACCCGCCGCTCTGCGGTCGGGACCATCTAAGTTTCCGATCTTATTACTATCCGGTGAAGAATGTCATCGACGGCGACCTGTGCGAACAGTTCAACAGCATCGAGCCTGCCAAGCAGAAGAGCATTGCTGGTGATCTCGAGCGAACGCCAGCGGAGGTGTCAAAGAAGCTCGAAGATATTAGAACGAGATACGCGTTTTAAACACGGTACGCTCCGCTTGTCGTTTCTTTTTTTTTTTATATTTCGGGTCAAGGGGTACGGAATCGCTTACCCGGTATACAAGACTGGCGAACATTGAAGTACGGATCATTAAGGCTATTTTATTTCAAATTAGTTTTAAATTTGTAGGTTTTAACTTGAACCTTTACATGATATATTTTATATGTAGAATTTACATCCTAGATGTACAATATTTTCTTGTTTCTGCTTTTGGATTCATCACAATTTTTCGTGACTTCTATTGTTTCTTTCGAATAAGATGTTTTGTTTTAATTGTTAAAGGATCGCTTTCTTTTGAAAGTGCAGGTTTTTTAGTTTGATTGGCCTAGTCTGTTTTCTCTTGCTAATACTACATCTGTCTGTTGCTACTTTTCCTGTAAAGTCACAATTGTTTGTCATGTTATCAAACTTAAATTTACTAAGCCGCATTTCTTGCGCTGATTTCTCTGCACTTGAATTCAATTACTTGTTCTAGTTTTTTTTTATGATTAGTTTTAAGCGATTCTTAGTTTTTTGCTGTTTCAAAGAACGTACGTTGTTCATCAAGACCATATTTTTAATTTATGAATAGGTACGTTCGTTATATAAGCGGAAAAACTTCCGGAGGCAGTCAAAAGCAATTAATTTTATTGATAGTATGCTTGAATATTGTATTATTTATTTTAAGTTATAAATGAAATTTGATTGTATCTTGTAATGAAAAATAATGCATTTCATGAAAGGCAATATTGAGTGATATAATTTTTTTAATTAAACTACTGGTTATAAAATCATAAGCCTTACCTCTTTCAATACAATGTAGTTGAAATTCATGATTGTATCTAATAATGCGATTAGAATTACGTCACTATCGTCAAAAAAATTATGTAAAAAGTAAATTAATCCTTTCTCCAAATTATATGGTAAAATTGTATATAGCTTCTATAACAAATACTCTAAAAAATCAATTAATAACATTTATGATACAGAAACATTGTCAAATCGTATAACAGGTATTTGTAAAGTTTCTGTGAAAAAAATTAATAATATATAGGTGTAACATAATTTTGAAATACAAACATAAAAATTAAATTTTCACTACTTTTTTTTTATACCAATTTTTTTCTTAGATTATATCCTCAGTTTAACGATTCCGCTAACAGAAGTTACTATGTTAAAAATATAACAATCATCTTGTATTTTACCGATCCTTTAAAATATAATTTTGTTGTAACAGTAGCTCAAGCCTACTAATTTGAAAAATTTTTAGTACATCAGGAGGGGCCCAGTACGCTTTATACCAAACATCCAAAAATATTCATTAAAACAAATTTTTTTCAAGGTACAACTGTTCGGGTCCTCATGATTGAACAATTTAATTGCATAATAGGTTTGTTTCAAAGATCAAAACAAGCTGATTCATTATATTATGCACAATTGCTAAGAGATTCTCTTCTACGTCCAAAAATCTAGTTTTTTTTATGTCAAGTTTGCCTATGAAATTTGGTAATTTAAATGTTTGGCGTAAATTTATAAAGAATAATGCACGGTCTGCCTTGGAGGACACCACATGCCTACCGATAACAATCCTAGAGAGCTGATTTTTTACAAGTCATAAAAATTAGTCGTATCGGATGAAAACAATTTAAGTAAGTACAGCATGAACATGGAATTCACAAATTTGTCAGTACATTTGTGGCCCCACAACGAGAAACCGTCAAACCGAGAAAACAGAATTTCATTAAGTACAATTATTTTTCTATGTTTCATTTT
Source organism: Copidosoma aretas (assembly GCA_030522625.1). NCBI lineage: Eukaryota > Metazoa > Arthropoda > Insecta > Hymenoptera > Encyrtidae > Copidosoma > Copidosoma aretas. Next base: position 2,742 of record JAPYYV010005768.1, on the reverse strand, counting down.
CCAAGATGCACTAATAACTCAAAAAAAGAGTTTTCCGGTATGAAAATTACGTATAACTGATTATTTCGTATTTTCACATACCTGCACCGGTTGTGGGGAAGAGAAATCCAGGGATTCCCCTTTTTTTTTTAACTTATAGCCATTCCAGTTCCGTTTTAATCCGGAAGCTGGGTACCAAAGTGTAGGCATTTTTATGTCCATTCGGTACCTAGGCTTATTTCTATGTATTTTGGCACGGAGAACCCGATTTTTAGACAAAATTTGTGTATTTTTTAATTACACAAGTTTTTACTCATGATGTTTTTTCGAAAAAATAATATTTTCCGAGAAAATCGAGAAAAATCATACTGACCCGGCAAAGTGAGTAACCAAGTGTATGCATTTGTACGTCCATGCATGCGGTACTTACCTAGGCTTATTTCTATGTAAGTATTTTGGCACAGACAAAAATTTCGTCGGATTCTAAACTTTTTAATCTTTCCCACCCAAAATCCTTCCTGTCACATGCTGCGCTGCGTATTTTGCTGCAACCATGTACTGTACTTGTTAATTTATCGTTTTGAAGGCAAATTGTACACGAAGGTTTATCAAACACTCTGTTACTATCATCAGATATTGTTTTAAATTAATTTATTCCATTTGATTATTTATCTGATCATTCTCATTCTTATCGGTAGCAAACGTGTATGAACTTTAAGAGACGCGAAAAACTGAAAAACAGGCTCCGCAGTTTTCGAAAATATGCATGAACACGTAACAACCTGACATGGTGCATGATTTCACTTACTTTTATTACGATTCGTGCACGTAATTTACGAAACGGTTATCTACTCTCCTCTGCCTGCCTCTGCTCTTTGAGAGACACTAAAACAAAAGTACGCTCACTGCAGTTTTGCCGGTTTTGCGAGTAATTCAAAACACGTTGAAACTTAAAAAAATTCACGATCAAACGCGGATACAGTCCGCGGCTCTCTCAAATTTCAGACGGAAAATTAGTTTTCCTAAAAGTAACTGAACGGAGAAGTTTTAGAAATCTGCAATTTTTACCCATAAAATTTAAAAATGACATCAATATACCTCGCAATATTCGCTGTGGGCATGTCTGGAGAGGGGATACAAAAATCTATGCCAGCGCATGACAACACCAGGAAAGCGAACTACTCTCTATGCCGTCCAATTATCGAATATTTCAGTCATGCAAAGATGTGTCATGGAGCTCTTTTTTCGCGCACACGCTAATTATTATTACTATCGTAGATTTTGTTGTGATGTCTCAGGCACAATACAAATTTAACCAGGTTTATTCGGCAACTTTGTCCTGCAGATGGCGTGCGGGGAGACATGCCCACAGCGAATACCTAGAACTTATAGTAAAATTTAACTTTACGTATGTAAATGACTTTTCTTGATTTTCTCGGAAAATATTAGTTTTGCGAAAAAAAACCATAAGTAAAAAATTGTGTATAATTGGAAAATACACAACTTCTGTAAGCAAATTTTTTTTGCACTGGCAATATTTATTAAGTTATTAAAAAAAAACGAGTTTTTTTGCTCTAAAATTGTTTATAACAATTACGAGTCCAATAATTTGGGCTGGTACCATCGAAAATCGGATTCTCCGTGCTAAAATACATAGAAATAAGCCTAGGTACCGCATGGACATAAAAATGCATACACTTGGTTACTCACTTTTCCGGGTCGGTATGATTTTTCTTGATTTTCTCCGAAAATATTACTTTTCCTACCTCGGGGACTTTTGCAACCCTAGTACACCCTCGGTAGGAAACACAGCGTTCGCCACCCATGTGCATCCGACCAGGGGGATCCCAACAATCCCTCGGGCCCAGGGACCGCCCTGGAGAGATGCACATTTGTGAAGAAAACTACTACTAAAAGTGAGAAATCAACATATCATAGAAATGCCATAGAAATCGTTATTTCACTGTTTATTGCACACTTTTAAACAATTGATGATTGCATTGATCGATGATTTGCATTACACTTTGATAATAATTCAGCATTTTTAGTCCTTAATTGTGTTTAGGTGCTTATCAAACACTTTCCTTTATTGTCCTTGAAAAAGTTACCCTTAACAAAGAAAAACAAGGTAAAAACATTAATTCTCATTAAATCTCAAATATTGTTGATGATAATAAATTTTGATGATGTGTGAGGCAAATAATACGAGATTAAGATAATTCAGCTGCGACCGCTTTTCTCAACTTTTTCTCAATTTAACAGTAAATCACTATAAATATATACTTACATATAATAACAGTACACAATTTTAGTAAAATGTCCAAAACTTATGAAAAATGTTATTATTAATATTAAAAAAGTACAAAAACAATGCTTTTCTTTTGAAATCATGCAAAAAGTAAGATACAGATACATACATACATTCATATGTTTCTGATATTTTATCAACAACGCTCAAATACTCATTGTATTTCGCGCCTCTTCCTCGAGATCACGGTGTAGTACCCTCACAACATGCCGATGGAGCCACTAGTTTAAAGGCTTTATTAAACTAAAAACAAAAGGGGAGGGGCCTCCCTTGCATCCCTGCGCTCCGCGCATTGCTGCCCTGCTTCATTCCTTTTCATAGTGCCGGTGAAGTCACATACATCGAGTAGCCCAATCGGAAAAAATAAACACCGTATCTCGTCTTCTGAGTCTTCAGAAGATGAGAAATACATCAAGAAACGCATGCGTCGGATGAAGAAAAAGCTGAAAACAATT
>JAPYYV010005767.1:0-29339 GCA_030522625.1 Copidosoma aretas | reverse complement strand
ATGGACGTGGTTTACGCTCTTAAGAGGCAAGGACGTGCTCTGTACGGTTTCGGCGGATAAACGCGCCAGAGATTAACAAAAACAATCGGCCCTTTTCAGGGCCATAATTCTGCAAACAAATAGGTATCACTAAGATCCATTATTAATCTTCAAAATTGATACCATCCATTAAATTGCTTAACGTTGTGCCTTGAATATATATGCTAAATCATGCACAATTAAATGCATGTGGTGAATTAACTACAAGCAAGTTTAAAAAAAATTACTCAGATGTCTAGTGCGTACTTCGTTTAAGGACTATTATAATAGGATTATTGTAATAGTAGGGTACATTACGCACCAAGGGAAGTAAAGTAGAGAATGTTCGGAACCTCACGTGTATTGCCACCCGAGGCCAAGCTGAGGGTGGAAAAACGTTGGAAGCGAGCATTCTTTATTTCCTCCCGTGGTGCATGTACGATTTTTCATCAATCCTGCGTCGGGAGGAGGAATTTTGTTCTCGCTAAGCGAGAAAAAAGTTCCTACTTCCGTATGGTTCCGTCGCAGTATGGTGAAAAGAAAATTTTTGAAATCAAGTTCGACAACTAATGATACACAAACATATCTATGCTCCGTACTCCCCCCAAAAAACTAGTGACGACAGTCGGTACAAGTGGCAACACTGGAATAAAAAGGAGCGACCGATCAGTCGTCACATGATAGCAAACTGGTCTGCTCTCTTCCAGGAGAGGACATAGTCACGCCCGCGGCTGCGTGACATCGGTGAGGCTCGAGGAGAAGGTCGAGCGACAAGAGTGAGGCCAAGGTAGCCGGACCTGGATCCAACAGTTCCGTAGGAATTGCCTGTACTTGTAAAACATAAACAGTCTTGTGGAAGCCAAGCAGCCGGCAGTGCCATGAAGCTCCGATACTTACTCAGCTCCGTCTTCGCGACAAGCGCTTCGGCGATTATTCTTATCTTGGGTGCGTGTCTTCCTGGACTCTCCTCATCCTTGCGTACTGCCATAGGGTTTGGGTGTTCTGGGTGGGTTAGGTAGAAGCGTTTCCGGTTGGTTTTGTTTTGGAACCGTTTAATTTGCACGACCTCGGGCTAAAATGTGTTGTGTACAATGTGTAATAATCGTGGGTGACGTTACTCTAAAGAGTTGATTGATTAAGGTGAGCTTTTTATTTTGGTTTCAGTACTGTACCATGTTCTCACTGGACGAGGAGAACAAGTCAGTATAGGATGGTGAGTGCTATCCTTAATTTTGTATTGCATTGATCATTTAATTATGCATCTTGTGGTAATTTTAAGTATTTTATGTATCTTTCTGTATTGCAGGTTTCTTGAAAACACTTCACCATACATGTGGGCTACTCTTGGCATTGGTCTGACTGTTGCACTGTCTGTCGTTGGTGCTGCTTTGTAAGTTTTCATTTTCTATATTCCTTTGGAATTAGTTTTTTCTTGTCATTTGATCTTTAGTTTCCTTACACCTGCATTCTCATTAAAAATTACTATGATGGCAAACATTCTTTTAGGGGCATTCACACGACAGGAGTCTCCATTGTTGGAGGTGGTGTCAAGGCACCCAGAATCAAGACAAAAAACTTAATTTCTGTTATCTTCTGTGAAGCCGTTGCTATTTACGGTCTCATTACAGCCATTGTATTATCTGGACTGCTCGATGAGTACGATCCAGCAAGGTTGGAGGATGACTTAGCATTAAAAGGACGGAACTACATGTCAGGGCACATAATGTTTGGTGCCGGCGTCGCAGTTGGCTTTGTCAATTTGTTTTGTGGCATTGCTGTTGGGATTGTAGGTTCTGGCGCTGCCCTCTCTGATGCTGCCAATCCAGCACTTTTCGTTAAAATACTTATTGTAGAAATTTTCGGCTCTGCTATTGGTCTTTTTGGACTCATTGTCGGCATCTACATGGTAAGTTCACAAAATTGTTTTACTACTTTACTGTCTTTTATTTTGTATGGCAAGTGATTTCAATTTGTGTTTTAGACTTCAAAGGTTAAAATGGGAAATGATTCTGGCTAAACATCTCGATTTCCATTGTCAAATGCTGAAAACAAAGAGGTAAATTCAACAAGAAAAAAAAAGAAATGCATCGTCAAACTTTTCTTCCTTAAAAAACATCTCCAAAAAATATTTAAAAAAATATACATATGAATAAATATTAAGTTATTGAAGCAGAAATTTGAAAAAGCACGTTTGTGTGCTGTACTAACAACAAAGCAAAGACATAAGACTAGTTGGAATCACCTCGCTTCACTTTGAGATCTCCGCTCCCATTCTCAAAGTCTATCGACGACTTTGTTGTCTTATTGTTAATTATTATTGCACCATACTGCACCGAAAAGAGAAACTTTCGGCGCAGGGTTGGTGAAAAATCGTATACAAATAACGGGAGGAACCAAAGAAAGCCTCAGATCACATGCTTGTCGCCCTTGGCTCCGCTTTTGGCATCAAATACCTGTGGTTCGAGACATTCTTTATTTTTCCTCTTTAGGTGAGTAGTATACTATTGTTGTAAATATTATTTAAGCTGCTACGTTTACCATTTATTCCTTAAATTTACTCCCTAAACAGTTCAGTATAATTTTGTTCAGAAAATATGTTATTTATTGTTCGATTTTATCGCGAGTGCAAATCACATTTGTGTTAAACAATAACGTAGTTAAAGCTGCATGATGTTTACGGTTTTTGCGAGGCGAATGAATTTTAATTGTCAGATTGCAGACACTGTATAAAATTAACCATAATCATTTTATTTGATATACATATAGATAATATAAAAATATATTATAGCTGTAAATATGTCATTGTATACAGAGGCACTTATAACTTTTGGCAGTATTTCATTCAGTAGTGTATTGATACCAGCCTCTACCACATGAATTGCAATTGCTGTTTTGTCAGCAATATTGCAATTGTAATTACTGAGTTCGAAATAAATATAAAATTTCATGTAAAAAATAAAAAAACAATCCACCTAAAAACATTTCATTTGCTCAACAAAACTTTGTGTACATCTTTAAACGACTCTTCCAAGCTGTCAATGTATTCTTTGGCACTTCGCTTGTCGCGATAACTCGTGACAACGACGCCGAGTCTTCTGTCCTGTATCATATATCCGATTCCAAAGCCGTCATTCACGACTGGACCGAAGCCACCGGCAATAACAACGGGACTTGATAAAGTCGAAGTTGACAAAATATTATGATTAATCATTCCATATGCTGGATCTTCAAAAATGTCGACTTTTTTTCCAGAACTTTCAGCCATTTTTCTCAGAACAAATAGATGACGGTCCAAACCTTGACCTACATCATTATTTTCGTAAGTTTCTCTTTTGATAATCAGTAAGATTTTCAATAAAAAAAAAAAAATAATAACTTACCCATAGCAGCTTCCTTGGTCAAAGTTTTGTGAGCATTGCTGCAGTCAATGATCATCTTTTTTATTTTCTGCAATGGCACTTCTGATGTGCCTTTGGCCATTATAGAACACAAATTTTTTGTTTCAACAGTACAAGGCCTTAAAGTTTCAGTTCTACCGTGTTTAAAAGCAGCCGTGCTACAAGACTCGTAAGTAGCAACAGATCTTGCCTCTTGTTTGAAAAATGCCAATTGAAAAACTAGCTGCATCACAGCATCTGGACTGACACCAAAATTTTTGCATTCTTTTTTTCCAAAACCTTCATACATAAAAAAGCCAACATCCAAATTGTTTGTCCACTTGTTATATTGTTTTTTTTCCTTAGCTATAATCCCACGTGTTATATCATCCACCATGAAATTCATCTTTTCAACAGATGATTCACCTGGTAAGTTTTTTTCATCTTGAGGATGAAATTGTGGTTTTTCAGAAATGTCTTTTTTTATGTCTTGAAAGTACCTTAAGACAGCCACACCATCACCCCAGGCGTGCTCGAAATTTAAGCCAGCAAAACCATCTTTGGTGACAATTAGAGAAAACGACTTATCAAACCATCTGTTTTCAACTTTTCCGTGAAGGTACCTCCGTAAAAGTTTTATCTCATCAGTTCCTACTGGTTCATCATCTAATATCAACACAAAAGCAGCAGAATCAATTTTACTCAGAATTTTTTTGTTTCCTATTCCGATAAGATGTCTTCTAGTGGTTGCCCACTGATTCCTTTCTGTTGCAGTCAAAACACCAACCGGAGAATCATTTTTAGGCCTATCATCATGTAAAACATGCTGTATGTTTTTTGCAATGTCTAAAGGAGATACAACATTACCATCTGAATTTAAAACATCAAAGGCATAAAAATGCCCATTCCGCATGACAACTATATGTTTGGCTGATTTATCCATTACTATTTGATCTTTCCCAATCATTGGTATTCTAGTTGAATTAAACAAGTTTGCATACTGAGACATGTCCAGTGGATAAGCCTGTCAAATAAAAAAAAACTAATATTTTAGACTTTATAAAATAATTGTAACTGTATAATAACGTTGGCATACAAGTAGAAATACATACATTCATTAAATATGCTCCATACCATGCAATGGAAGACGGCAACAAACGTGTAAAAGTTCTAAAAAATTGGGTATCAGATTTCTTAGGGTTCATGTGGAATACTTCTGGTTCCAACACATTGGCTCTCAATGACTTTAAAAATCTCATCGAGGAAACAACAAGATTAGTGGCTTTGATCAATTGTTTATTGTACTGTTCATCAGATTCAGGACTGAAGACGAGAAATGGATTGTAATTAATAGGCAGTGGTCTTCTATCTTCTAAATACATATCAAACCAAGGCTTTCTTATGTAGCTTGTGTGCTTGTTAGCTGCATCAAAGTGCTGCAATTCGGTTTGCAAAGCTATGCCTTCTTGCTTTTGGAACTTATCGACGATAGCTCGTGTCCTTTGCATCTCATCATCTTTTAATAGTGGTTTTAAGGCATTTAAGTAACGCCTGCAGGTATCTTCGAGCTTAGGAATGGGCAAACGAGGTAGGGAAGGCTGAAAGTGCATTGTTGGCACTCTGCTCTGCTGTATGTACTCATAGTGGTTGTCAGCTGCTTTAGTGCTTCTGTAAAATAAGCAACTATTAGAAATATTCTAGAGATCTAAACTGGGATTATAGAACTGACAAAAATTACTTTGTACGGAAAAAGTGGGTCAATGCAGGTTCATTTGTTATCTACAACATCAGTTTAAAAACAAGTTAAAATTACAGTAAAACCATCTGCACAAGAATTACAAAAATCTGTACAACATTAAAAGACATTTTTTATGTATTTAATCACAGTAACATTACAATTACATGATAAATAAATTAATTAATCAAAATAATTTAATAAGATAGATTAGTTTAAACTGCAATAAATTATGAAAAATAAATCAAACATATCGCGTATTCAAAGAAAAAAAATTTTTTAACACTCTTTACTGTTTTATGTGAAATTAAGGCACTTCTAGCTGCAAGCAACATTTTTATACAATTTACTGTGCGACCAACTAATATAAATTGATCAGCGATTATAGACGTTAAGACGTGACGGAGAAGTGCTTCGAATGCTTTGATCCTTCTAATCTCTACTTTGATGTGGTAAATGTGTTGATTCTGATTGTGCTCAGTTATCGCTTGGCATGGCATGGCACTTGCCATACTCAAGATTTTCGTACTAGGGTCAGATCGCGATCATTCGATATGTGGTAAATCCTACAATTTTTTTCGATAGTCCCTATGAAACAACCAGAAATGAAGGCTACGCGTATCAGTGATGCGATCTACCCAAGCCATTTGTGTGTCATAATGCTATGTATAGTTATAGTCGGCAACGCTAAAGTCTTTGGTAGTTCGCATCACTGACGCGTATGCGTAGTCTAGGGATTATCGAAAAAAAGTTCACTTTTGGCATGTATCGAATGATCGCGATCAGACCCCTGCAGACACTTTTCTTTTTGTCGGTAAGAAATTCTCATAATCATCAATGTTGCAATCGACCAGGGGAAACAACCAGAAATGAAGGCTACGCGCATGCGTAGTCTAGGGATTATCGAAAAAAAGTTTACTTTTGGCATGTATCGAATGATCGCGATCAGACCCCTGAATCGATGCATTTTGAATCGACTTTCATGAATTTGATCGATTTCATCGAAAATGCAGCTTTGCATCAAGCAATATGAGTTGTGTGATTTGTAAATTGTGAAATCATAGATTAAAAGGGTGAAATCCGTGAAATGTGATGTGTGTAAACATATCCTGAATGTAGGTAATCGTAATACCTATTTTGTGACTTTAATTTATTTAAAAAATTAGTTGGATTGTATAGGAACACTTGTAAATATTGCTTGGGAGAATATTTTATCTCAGATTAAGATATGAAGAACTGGATCTCCCAAAGATCAGTACCTGGGCTACATCGTATAACTAGGTACTTAGTGGTTCATAACTTGATACCTATGCGAGGTCTATGAGCTTATAAGCTATGCTGCAGAGTGAATCAGTAAACCAGTGCCGCCACTGCCGTGGTCCATATACGCGTATACACACTTTGATATCCCTCCCACGCAATCATAAGAGTCGGTAGTGTCGGTACTGTCATAGTAAGTATACTTAGTCGTACTTATGTAGTGTAAAACAGTGTGTCGCACATAAAAAAGTTTGAGAGTTGAACGCGTCTCCGTGTCTTATCGTTTCGCTTCCGCGAGGTTAGGAAACTATTGCGCGCTTTTCTGTGTCCGCTTACAACAGAGTATGCTTTTACGATAAAATAATTACTTCACGATATCAAAAAGCGCAAAGATTCATTTAAGTCAAGCTCGTGGGGTGTGTATGTGCGCTACGGCTCGTCCTACTGCATTTGGTTGCTCCGTGTCCTCCTGGTACAGCTGAACTCTTGCTGCAACTTTTGGCTATTCGTCGATTGGCGAAATGAGCCGTGATGAGTCTCGGCGGTCCAAAAGATGCAGGCCCGACCGGGACTTTGAATTGGGCCCAAACTCTCGTATTCTGATGGGCGACTATGACGACGAGCGCACCCTGGACGAGGAAGAAGCTATGGATGTCGGCGAAGACCCTAACAATGAGCTGTCACACCTGCAGAAGGTATATGATGCTCTTTTTACTAATACCTTGCATTAATTGTTGTCGCCACTTTCATGGGTAATAGAAGAGATTGATGTCTACTTACCGTATTTGGTGCTTTTTTTGCTATTATTTTCACGTCAAGTTTCTATGTTTCGTTTATTTAGGTATTTTTTTAATATTCATACGTAGCTACATCTCGCTTTGATTTTGTAAAACAATTGAGTCGTTTTCCAGCTCCAATTGAGTTTGTGAACTTTTTTTATTTCATAGGAAAGTGATATGCCGCTAAAAGATCTACTGGTAATGTACGGAATCAATAACATGGATTGCCAGGATCCAAATAAAGCTGAAGATGAAGATGAGGAGGAGGATGAGGAAGATGAAGAGGACGACGATGAGGATGAGGATGATGAAGATCCTACTAGTTACGAACCTGATCTCAAGCAGTTTTACACAGAAATGGTGAAGGCCGAAGAAAATGGAGGGAATGTCAAAAGATCCACAATCAAACCTGGTGACTCAGCCAGAACTGAAAACCCTCAAGTTCTCGCTCCAAATGTTAATGCACAGTAAGAATATTCATTGATTTTTTGTTTATTTACACATTTATCTCGTAAAACATCAATTTTTCATAAATCATCACTGTTTATATGTGTATAAACAATAAAGGCACATGTATATCCTCAATTATTCAATATTTCTTGTATTTTACGTTCTGTAAATCATTATGTATGAAAATTTTCTATACTTAACAGTTCCACCGCAAACAGTGTTGAATCAAAAGTGGAAGATAACAGCGGCGTCAGTAGTATCGACGCATCTGGAAATTCTTCAGCTGAGAGTCAAAATCCAAGTGGCGCCGTAGACGGAAATTCAAGTGCCACAGGCACGACTCAAGGTACAAACGTCAATAGTGGCGGAGGTGGTGGAAACTCGTCCAGGCTACTGCGTAGTGTCTCCCGCCCTCAGAGCGAAGAGGAGGAGGAAGATGGCGATTACACGCCGGATGAGGAAGAGTGGAAAAAAACGATTATGGTCGGCAGTGATTACCAAGCTGCGATACCCGAGGGTCTTTGTAAATACGATGATGCGCTGCCTTACGAGAATGAAGACAAAATGCTCTGGGATCCTTCGCCCATCAGCGAAGAGCAGGTTGATGTAATATTGCATTAAAGATTTTTTTTACTTTCATCTGTATCTAAATTAACTATTTGTTCTTTTTTCTCGTAATTTTATAAAATCCCTATGATTCTTTAAGGTGGAGGAGTTTCTTGAAAGAGCCCAGCAACCTGCAGTCAAGGGTGTCTCGTTACCACGTGGTAATCACATTAGGGATGACGAGCAGGCACTTTATTTGTTACTTCAGTGCGGGTATAATCTCGAAGAAGCCCTTAGAAGGCGCAGAATGAACGTGCTTCCATCCACGGAATCCGTTAGCATCTGGTCAGAGGAAGAGTGCCATAACTTTGAGACAGGTATAAGGAGTTTTGGGAAGGATTTCTACTCCATTCACAAGCACAAAGTAAGTTTTTTTGATTAAGGGAAAAAAAATGGATTGTATTCATCAAACTTATCTTTAATTAGGTGCGAACAAGATCTGTTGGTGAACTAGTGCAATTTTATTACTTATGGAAGAAGACTGAAAGGCACGATATATTTACTTACAAAGCTCGTATGGAAAAGAAAAAATATGCATTTCATCCGGGCGTAACGTAAGTCTTTGACTATTTATTCATGTTATCCTTTAAGGGTGTCATCTCAGTAAATTTACATGCCTTTTGCATTCAATTGTTTTGCGCATTGTTTCCAAGAGCCTAACAAATACAATTTAAAATTTAAAGGATTTTAATTTTATTTTAGGCATACAAATCAAAAAAAAGAAAAAGAATACAATACAAAAAAAATGAAATATCAGTACGTATCTTATTTCTGTCCTATTCTTAATTAATTTTAACTAAGTTAAGTGTAGGGCAAGCGTTGCATAAGATTACATTAAAAATTAATCTGAAAGGCACCTTGAAGGATTTATAACATTCCATGAGTGGTTAACATGTCATTTCCAATTTGTTTGACAGAGATTATATGGACCGTTTCTTGGAAGAGCAAGAAGGCGTACGTGACCGCAGTAGTTCACCAAACGTTCACTACCTTATGCACACTGATAAACGTCAGAGGGTCGCTGCCAATTCGGCGGGCAACGAAGAGCCCACCAGTGGTAACGGTAGCATTGGCAAGCCCAATCACGAGAACTGGGAAATGGACAGCACGAATCCAAGTGGTGGTAACAAGGCTAGCCTTGATAGCTGGAACGCAAGTGCTAATTCGAGCGCTGCAACAGCAGGTGCAACGACGCCGAGCATGCCGACGAGCGGTAGCAGCAACACTGAGGCGCCGACTTTGGTAAACAGCGAACGCATGGATTCCCTCGCCCAAGATCATCTTCACAATTCATCCATATCCGCCATCGCTGCTGCCAGTCAGCTCGACTATAACAAGGTGAACAGTAGCGCCGGCGTTGAGTCAAACCCATCTTGCGCTGCCGTGACACCTTGGCCATCCTCGAACACGAGCACTAACACGACCATCGCTCCCATTTCATCGTCATCCCATTCTGCTGCTGCTGCTGCTGCTGCTGCTGCTTCACCGATGCTACAGCAGCAACAAAGTAATCACCTTCATGTACAGCAGCAGCAAATAACGAATCTTTCCCCGAATAAAAGTAATGATAATGATGCAGCGTTATCCAAAGTACACACACCGGAAAATATTTTACCCCATTTACCACCTTAGCTTGCTGCTCTCATCTTAAATTTATGGAGAGGAGAGGCGTGTTGAACGCGCGAACAGATCTCCAACCTTCCTCTGTGTCTCTTTCTTCTCATTCATATTACTCTCACTGTTTGTTTACCATCACTTGATGTTGTTTTTTTTTTTTAAACGCTATCGTGTTGCCGTTTTTACCGAGAAGATGAAAGAACACAGACATATGCATGGGAGAATTTTCTATTGAGGATTAATCATCAATAAAAATAAGAAGTTTTTACAAATGTTGACACTTTAGAATAATCTGTTTTGCAACAATCTTGGTAGCATTAAATTTATTTTTCATGCTAAATTATTCATGCATTTTATAAATAAACAAGGAACTTTTTTTACGAAAACTTTTGTTTGAAATTACAATACTCGCTATTTAAAAAATACCTCATTAAGAATTGTATCTTTTTGTAAATAATTTTTTTGTTTAAAACACTATCATGTGAATTCAAAAGTAGAAAGTTAATTATGCATTTTGTGCGCATGTACATTGTAAATATATATTAAAATAATTAAGTACAACTTTTTAAGTTATATGAATTTCATTATACATCTGTAAAGTGCTATAATAAAAGATTCTCAGTATTACTGAAGTAAGAAAATTATAAATTACTGTTGCTGTTATGCCATATTATGAAAATTTTCTATAGAAAGTTCTCTTGTTGCAATAAGTATTCAAAATAAATCGTAAACAGTTACATTTAAGATAAAAACGTCGTAACAACTGCATTCGTTGAAGCAACCTCGAATTATATTTTTCTACCATATTATTGTAAGATTTAATTGTGTCTGTCTCGTCGAGTGATTGTGGAAAGAACGCTTAATAAGAATTGTGTAAAATATCGTACAGTGAATCGAGTTATTAAAGATAGAATAAGAATGAGACGATAAAAGCATCCACTAAAACTCGGTGATTATTCTAATGTTATGTACGCGTCTCTTGTTGTGCATTAACATTCTTGTCACAACTGCAATGTTAGGAACTTCTTAATATATTTCTGTTATATTGAGAATGATCTTCTGTATAATTAGAATCGATTGATAATCCGTGAATTAATGTGGTTTAACTGTAGTTTCCTAGAAAAGAATTTAAGTGTATTCAAAGTTTATGACTCATGTTTAACAATATAATTCTTTTTCAACGGACGCTATGACGTAAAAATCATCTAAGTAAATGAAAGTCATATAGAACTATATTTTGTATTCCTTAGCATTGATACTTTAGCTTTATGAAAAAAATAACGAGTACTTTTACGCGAAAAACGATTTATTGACAAAAGTATTATTTACAATCGTAATCAACAAACAAAATAGATATAGTATTTTTATTTACAGTCTATAAAAATACAGTTCATTACAAATTTTTTTACATTATTAGTCTGCACTAAAGTCATTACAAAAAATGTAGTCTGTTGTATTATTTAAATTTAAATTACGTTTGTATTTTTCACGCATGATTAAAAAAACCTTCAAAAATTAATAGTAAGTAATGCAAAAAACATTAAACATTAATGGAAATCGATCATTCTGAGACGAATAAAAAAATAATGATAAAAAAAAACACGTAGAAATTGATCAATTCACTCCACACAGCTGTTATTGTTGTCTTGTTTCGTCCGCTTGCCGCCAAAACGTTGTTTCAGTCACCATTGTTATAACATCTACGTCACCAAAGAAGCACGGTTGTATTCACTCCAGCATTACAGTACAGTACAGTCAGTCACGCATAGCAGCCCATCATCCAAACTGTGTAGAATCCAGAGATTCGACTACCGATTTGAGCAGCTTGCCGAGTAACGGCAGGAACTTACCCGTGTCCACACTCACATTAAATCCTCCCGTCGTCACGACGTCACTGTTCGACCTCTCCTCCAACTCATCGGTCTCTACGTCCACAAACGAATCCAACGGGACCTTTTGATACGTCGTCCCTTCTCTCAACCTGGCAGGCAACTTTCGATTCGCGTCTTTGGGAGCCTGAACGAGCTTAGTTGCTCGAAAATCGGGATTAACCAAGCTCGCCTCGACTGGCCACTCTAAATGCTCCTGTCCAAGGTGCTCCAGGAACTCGAAGAAAACACCGAGTTCCGTAGACGTCTCGCGGACGATAAGCTGCCTGTCCCTTACGGCGAATCTCGGACTCCTCGTGCCCTCGAGCGTCTGGCACAGTATAAGCACCAGGTTGACCTCGAGGGCTAGCCTCGTGTTGCTCTCCTCCATCGAGTCGAACCACGGATCCCTGCTTTCCGAGCCACCATTAGCCCCGAGTTCCCTGGATGGGCTGCGCGCTTTGCCGTCGGTCGTTGTGGAGGTGCTCGCCTGTGCGCCCGGACTGCTGCCCCGCGATACGCCCGACCTACCAGGCAGCGGCACTAGAGCCGTCGCCCTCGACAGAATCATGTTCTCACAGATGAGAGGGTCGAAGGGTCTTTTGATGAGCCGTGGCGCGCTGAGCAGCGGCATCGTTAGCTCGGGTCCGAGTAGGCCGGATAAATCGTTGCGCAGCAATGCGGACGACGTGCTTGCCAGCACGGACTGACCGAGATTCGACGAACTCGTGTGTAATATCTTGCGCAAGTCTTTGGTCTGCATGCACCGCAGATTGTCCGGGGTAGCACGCTCCCACTCGCGACGGGCCGAGTCTATGCCCTCGCCGTCCAGGCTGGCGCGAATCGAGCCGCTGGCCGATGAGCAGCCGCGGGTCGATCTCCTCTGGAACGAGCCGCCTAAAGTTGTACTGGAAGTACGCAGGGCGTGCCACTGGGCCTGGGTGAAAAGTTGTGTGGAGCTGATTATCGTGCCGTAGGTGAGCCGCGGTCCCGAAGTTATTGACATCTGAGGCGGGCCAAAGTTCATTTCGGCCATCGGGGCGAACCTGTCGTTAAAGAAAAGATATTAGTAAGCGTAAAGTGTCGACAATAAATCATGTTCGATCGAGTTGTCAATTTCCATTCACCAGAAATCGTCCTCCGCGCTTATTGTATCGAAAAGGACGTGAAGCCTTGGTGAGAGCCGGACGAACGTCTGGGCGCAGCAGGTGTTGATGAGTATGAGTTTATTGACGAGGAGGCGCAGCTCGCCGCTGAGCTGCCGTTCGTCGCAGTTTTTAAGCTCCTCGGCGCTCTCGACACTGATCCCGTCGATTATGAATTTTAGGATCCGTGGACGTAGTAGTAGATTCACTGTACTATCGTACGACAGGTACATGCATTTCTGTAACAAGAGAGAGGGTATTTTTTTTTTTAAACATTTTTTTTTTTTCATTTGTTGCTTTGATGTTTTGTATTGCCGCAATCATCATGTAAAAAATCGTCCATAAATAAAAAATGAGAAAAATCTAAATAAATGTTTGAATCATCGTTCATACTTTGCATTTTCATTAAAACACAGGAGTAAAGTAATTTACTGGGACAATAATTTTTGCAATCTCTCGACCGGAGTAAAGTGCAAGCAAGTATGAAAGAACAAAAAGCTATTGTGCCAGTAATATATACGCCTGTCTGCCCATAACGATGTTACCCGATATCTATGTTCCCGTGATATTTTGTAAGAATAACCGATGGAAACGATCTCACACGATTAACGTCTCTCTGACAGAAGGATGGACCGAGAGCCAGAAAGTGGGCCGGACGGATAAAGCCGAGATGAGACCGACAAGCGACTGGATGAGATCAGCGGCCAGAGGATCGGCGGTGTAGCGCAGCAGGGTCGAGGCTTCGGTGAGCAGGTGCTCGTGCGAGCCCATGAATATCACCACGTGGCAGACGCGGCTGGCCGTCGAGCCTCCGGATGCCAAACTCGCGACGAACTCAAGGCCCGCGGTATACAGGGGCCACCACTCCTGGCAGCGCCAGCGGCTGCTGTTGCTCGCGCAGTCCTGTGAAGATCAAAAGACAATTTTAAAATTATCTTTTGAACGAGTAGATTAATCAAAAGTAACTAATTGAACTTTAGTAGGTGGTAAAAGGTATTTTGTAAGATAATTTTTTTTTTTGTTTACATAAATGAGAGATAAGATCGTCTTAAAGTATAGTAGCGTTAATAAAAATAAAACTAGGGTAAGCAATATAAGTATGACGATAAAATAATCATGCTGCACATGACTTAATATAAAAATTATCATATACGTAAATCAATGTAAATTAAGAAATTGACGTCGAGCAAAGTTGAATTATTCAGTATAATTACGTGTATGTATATATAGTGACGATGTTGCTGTGAGTATACCTTGACTCTTGCTTGATCATAAAATAATACTTGTACAATTAATCACAAACTATTGAGTACAAAACTAAGAACCGTCTTTGTCGACATTCGAGAGTTTATTGTCTTGAAAAAATATGGTATTCCAGATAATTTTACATTAATATAATGACAATATTAAACTTACTTAGTATGATATTCATTAGGATTCTGTGACAAGATTTTTAATAGAAAAAAAAAAAAAAAAAAAAAAAAAAAAAAAAATACCATACAAGAATGTACTGTAATGCAGAATCACACACCTTGTTATACTGTGATAAAAATGTAATTTACCCATACTATGCATGTGAGAATGATTATTTTTGAAAATAAAACTGAAGAATAAAACCAAGCCAAGCCTCACCTCGTAAAGACAGCTCTGCAAGCTACCCTTTATGTCCTTGGGCGGAACGAGAGCCAGCCACAGTCTCGCCACGTCCTCCTCGCTGACGGACAGAGACTCGTTCTGCGATCGGGCAATGGCACTGAGCAGCGTGAGCGCGGCCTTGCTGAACTTGGCGTACGGGTGCTTCTGCAGAGTGACGCCCGCACAGCCGATGAGCTCGGGCACGAGGTGGCGGAGCTGCGAGCACGCGCTCTTCAGCCTTTTGGAATCCCCGCAGCCCGGGTCGACCCTGTACCTGAGCAGCCGAGTGACGAGGCAGGTCGTCAATGTGGCAGGCAGACCCTCGATGACGCCCGCGGTCTCCTCGGCCTCGCGGCGGTACTCCTCCTCGGTGTCGTTGTCCGGCTTGCGCTTCTTGTCCCTGGCGAGGGCTGCCTCGCGCAGCTCCTCGATGTCGCCCAACGCCAGTGTGCACGCCTGGCTCAGCAGGTACTCCAGTACCGGCTCGTCCTCTACCAGCTGTCCCTCCACGAGATCGAGCCACTCCAGGATCAGAGCGACCAGCGTCTGGCGCAGTGGTCTGCCGTAGCACCGATAGGTCTGGGCGATCTCCTGCATCGACTCGAGCAGCTTGCTTTTCAGCTCTCCACTGGGATTCAGCTCGCCGACGCACCGAGCCCGCCAAGACACCACGCAGCGCAGGGATATCGACGACAGCAGCATTATCAGCTTCGCCTCGGTGAGCCGCAGGCGCTTAGACACGGGCGGCTGCTGCTTCAGCCTCATCGTTAGCTGATCCAGGGCCAGGCGGGTCGTCAGCTGGGCTTGTTTCAGACCGATCGAGTAGCTACGACTGGTGCGCTCGACGGTGATGACGACCAGCAGCTGGTACCAGGACTCCAAGTTCGTCTCGTAAAGGGGCCTGATCCCGGCTTCTACCGCCTGCTCCTCGTCGTCGTCGTCCGAGTCCTGCTGCTTCTGCTGCTCCTCGGTCAGGGAGGGCGGCACGGTCTCGAAGACGTACCGGGTCAGCTTGTTCCAGTGATCGGCTTTCTCGTCCAGCAGCTTCTCCAGATTCGTCGCAAAGTCCTTTTCGAGCTGCGCGCTCTTAAACAGCTCGAGCGTCACGATGTCCAGCAGCTGCGAGTAACCCCGTATCGGCGGATTGAGGATCAGCTTGCGAAAGAGCGGCGCGAACAGCTTGCTCCAGAACTCGGGCCGTTTGCGGAAAAAGTTGACGAGGATCTCGTTGCGGTGGTACCACATGGCACGCAGTAGGTTCATCGTGCTGTCGTACAACCGGTCGTAGACTATATCCTCCTCCTTGAGCGCGCGTTCGAGGTAGAGGTCGAGGAAGCGGGTGCAGCCTTCGGTGAGAAACTCGTCGGCCGGCCGCGGGAATATGCGCCGGCGCTCAGCCTGGTGCATTATATTGAAGAGGGCCTCGGTCAGGCCGGGCTGCTTGTCCAGACAGACGGTCACGAGCTCGAGTATAGCGACCTTGACTTCGACCCCGCAGGTCGGGGACATCAGACGCGAGGCAAAAGTCTCCCGGATCGCGGTGCCGTCCATGCCCATACACACAAGCAGAGACATGGAGAAGCCCTCGGCGAACTTTTTCAGGAGCCGCACCGCCATTGCCTGCAGCTCCGGGCTGAACCACACGTAGAGGTAGTCGACGATCGTGGGAACTATGAGCAGGGCGTTGGGCAGCGACGGCGAGGCGTACAGGGCGGCTTCGAGCGGCGAACGCTGGTCTTTATCCATGCCCAGGTTCTTGCGGTACATGAGCAGCCGGTTCACGACTGACAGGGCGAGCTGCACGCTCTTCATGACCTGGAACAATAGATTGTGCAGTATTGTAAAAAAATCAAATGACCGAGATCGAATGTAAAAAATGTACCCTGAAACCCTTTCCAGCGATCCAATCGGTCTCGCTCATCATTTTGATCCTAAGAGCCGCCTCACCGGTCCTCACGAGTTTCAGCAGAGCGTGTCGCGGCTCGAGGTGCAGTAGGTTGTAGGTGACGATTTTCCTGAGCTCGCCTCTTGACTCGTCCTTCCTACCGGGCGTGACGTTGAGGGCCCGATGTAGGCAGTACATGCTCTTCAGCCACAAATCTATCCTCTCAATGTCCGAGTTGAAGTACCAGGAGTCGAGTTTGGGCAGAACGCTCTGCAGGAGCATTATCATGCCGGGAATCTCGACGGCGTGGAGGGCTTCCTTGCTATGGCGCACGATCAGGTAGTTCGAGAGAGTATCCAAGTAGGCGTCGAGGATTGGGTAGGTGTGCTGGATCGTTTCAATGCTCGACAGCCACGAGGCTATGAGGCCACCATCGAAGGACACCGCTTGGGCGAACTCGCTCACTTCCTGATAGCAGTTGTCGAAGCGTGGGTAAATGCCTGTACGCATGCGGGACAGCACGTCTTCCGGATAGCGCAGTACGAGCTTGGACGTGACCTTGATGCAGACGGTGACGACCTTGTACACGTTGATCGGCAGTACCGGGTAGGAGAAGCGATTGAGGACCTCGAAACTCAATTCAGTTGGAAAGACCATGCTGGTCGAGATGTCGACATCTGTGGCCAGCAGTGCCTCCAAAAGACTGAAACCCAGAGTCACCTCTTCTGGCAGGGGATTGTTGCTCTCGCTCAATCGAGAAATCCCAGCACTGGCATCCGATAGCAGAAGCTCGATTTTGTGGTGGAATGCATCCCAGTAGGACGACTTGGCCTTGAACATTATAAACTCGCACTCATCATTTCCTCTCCTGCCCCTGGGTTGCTGCTGCTGCTGCTGCAATGCGTTGAGTTTAACGATCTCACAGTTCCTCGGTATCTCGTAATCGTTGGAATGAACGACGCACTCCTGCTCGTAGGGGCGACGCCGAAGTTCGGTATTGATAAAGTTGCGCCTTGACATCTCTAGAGTGATGGAGGGCAAGCTTTCGATCATTTTAGCAGTGTTTTTAGCGCTGGAAACCGAGGCGTTGGCTAAGCCTGTCACGATGCAAGTAAGAGGTTTGAAGCGACAAGGGAACCATTGTATTGCGTACTTGACGATCAACCAGACGCTGCCTTCTTCGTCTTTTTCCTGCCAAAAGCGCTCGGCAATTTCTGGGAAACTCAATACCGCAGCGCACGCCTCGAATACACCTGTAAAAATTATTTGGTCGTTAGATCGTGCATCCACAAGACTATATTTTTCAGTTTTTAAGGTTTATTTTTTTACCTGGAAAAACGTCAAGCTTGTCTTCATCCACAATGGCGCATAATATGTACAGCAGATTGTGTATACTCCCTCTTACAGTGATAGCATACTGCGTCTTTTCTTTGATCATTTCACTATTCAACAGTCCCTGAAGGTAGTAAAACACATTTAGCTGAACAGCTCGAATGCCAAAGGCTCTGTAGCGCGTAACGTCGCTGTTATCCATATCAACAACGTAGTTTGCCAGCATCCAAGCTAAGAATAGGGGTCCGTCCTGTTGGGACGAGTCTCGCAGGCACTTTTGCTCGAGCATTTCTTGCATGCTACTCCGGACTTCTCGGATCCAGTCCTCCATGCTGGCGTGCTTCATCATGTCGAGGCCAACGATCAGCAGCGCAGTTTGACTGTACTGGATTTCTTGGATTTTTTTGGCGATCGTCTCGCTGTCCTCGTGACTTTTTGAGCTGATGAGTCGTCGCGGCTCGCCGCTGATACTGCCGTAAATGTTGATAAATTCACTTTCGGCGATGTGCACCTCGTGCAGAATAATCGTGAAAATGTGCAGGAGTTCGCGCATCTCTATCAAGCTGCTGTTATAGAGCTGATGGAGATGCTCGTCGTTAAACAGCTGAGACTTTACTGGAGGGTTGATGAACTTTAGAGCCTCTATCTGCTTTCTTACCGACTCCAAGAGCGTTCCAAGAAGCACGTCATCGAAAAATTGTGCTAACTGAGTGCGATGTGGGTGGTTTTTGTTTTCGCGATACTCAACCATTAACTTTAAGCATTTGATTAAGGTGATGCGCTCTGTGTAGTAGAAGCTCCAAATGTTCTCGATCAGAGCCTTTATACAAGTCAAGTCTGTAAGTTGCGAGGCAAACGTCTCTGCACAGTTTCTGTACTCATAGAGCATGTAGTTGCAAACTAGATCCCATGCTATTGTCGCATCCAAATTCTAAAAAAAAAAAACTTAAAATATAACAGAAAAATACTAGTATAAATACGATATGAGGCAGCATTATTTACCAAAAGAGGTGCCAATTTGCTAATTAAGTCATACATCTTGGGAGGCGGACTGGTCTTTGATACTGACTGCAACGATGCCTCAGTATATGGCTTGAAATAAGACAATCCATCTCTCAGGAGTTCAGTTGCGTTTATTATTTCATCTTCTACAAGCTCCTTATCACAGCAGCAAGTAGTACCGGATATTACAGACCACAAACCCTTGCAGTAACTGGGAAAATAAAAAAATCGTTGAGCAACATTAAGTAACCAAAACAATGCTACACACACTAAAGGTGCAACAATCGCTTGAAAAATAAAAATTGTTGAACAACGAAAAAACAATCGACAAGTCAGATTTTGCATTTGACAAACTCGCGTGCAGTACAAAATTTTAAGTTGACCAAAATATACTCACGGCAAATTTCCCATCGGAGCCACGGACATCTTGGCTTCGGAATAAACTCAGCCAATCTTTATTAGTCACAAAATCCGTGCTTTATTACAAATTTCTTGTAAAGCACGGGAAGCTGTTTTCCCGGCAATCCATTATTTTTTTTAAAACACAAAACACGGAGTCGTCACGGACACAAACGATCCGCTTTTTTTTTTAAACACACATAACCTCACCTTTAAACAGAACAGAACATAAACAGGTGACACACGAATACAAATAAAATTACACAACTGATGCTGATAGTCTCTGATACTGAGATTACTGAGTGATACTGAGTACTGACTCAGTATTACTGAGTGCAAACACTAGGTGACACTACTGGTGTCAGACGCGAGGGGGGGAAATGCATTGGGTGGGTGGGGGGAAAGAGAGAAAAAATGTTACACGCCAGCCGACGACGCAAAGTGATTGAAGTTTTGAAGTTTTTCAACAACAATAAAGTGTGTTACAGAAAACATGGACTGTCTTGTTGTCTTGTGGTATAACTGTTCTGAGTCGCCACTTTAGGAACAGTAACACGTCTACAAGATCGTGATCTGATAACCACTATCACTCAAGACAAATCACCACATCACGCATATCAAGTCGCAGCAGCAACAATTAACACTCGTATAATGAGCTCTCCTCCCCTCGCCAGTTCCCAATGACGACGACGTAAGAAGAAAGGAGAGAAAAAAACATAACACACAACGGCCTTGCCAAGCGTGCAGTGCTGACAATCCAGAACGGCCGGACGTCGACGACAACAGGCTGCGTATCTGTTGGCTGCACGTGCTCAAATGATCAGCAGGAGTCAGCCCCGTTCTCGCCAGCGTCCTTTGATTTGGCTCTGACCATTTGCGTGGCTCCCTGTTGTTATTGCTGCTGTCTCTTAGTGCTGTTATCGAGCCATGGCTGACTTCGATCTTGGCGATCTCGTCGGCGATCAGATCGACAAGGTCCTTCAGTTTCAGGTAAGTTTGGCAAAATAAGCATTAAGATATACTGGGTATTGATCGATTTTCTGTTTCACTGCAGGATCTGACGGGAATCGAGGACCTCACAGTGTGCAGAGATGTTTTGCAGAGACACGATTGGAATCTGGAGGTTGCTGTTCAGGTAAGATATTTATTATTGACATCTGGTTGGCTGAGCACTTGTTGTGTACTAATAATATACCAGTGAGCCTATTTGTTCTGATTATACTTATAGTATGAATAAACATTTCTTAGGAACAACTGAATCTCTACGAGGGCCGACCATCGATGTATGCTCAAGATTCAAGAGTCAGACCTCCACCAGTAATTGATGAATCGAATTCAAGAATATACTTTACTCCTGCTGGCAGTTCAGGCAATGGTGGATTCTTCTCAACCTACATCCTCCCTTTTTGTTACAATCTTATGACTAGTATTTTACAGCTGATATTTGCAATATTTAGGAGGAATGTTAGGCCTGGTAAACTTTCTTTTTTTATCTTTTATTGATCAAATGTGCATGTGCAGTGATTTCTCGGTGAACATTTTTGTTACAAGAAACTTTTTGTCCCCAAAATAGTATCCCTAGATCCAGTCCAAGATGTTATCAATTTTATCAGAACGTACGAAGAACAATATGGCACAAGTCACCCAGTATTTTACCAAGGCTCTTACAATCAAGCCCTCTCAGATGCCAAACAAGAACTGAGGTTCCTTTTGGTGTATCTTCACAAAAACGAGTCTCAAGATGTTGATCAGTGGTGCAGGTGATCAAAATTATTAATATTCAGAAATTAAAATAATAATACAAACGTTGAGCTGAGTTGTTCGAAATTTTTATATTTTTTATGAGAACAAAAAAAAAATTATTTTGCAGGAACACCCTAGGAAATCCTGAGATTGTACAATTTGTAAATATTAACACGCTTTTCTGGGCATGCAATATCAAGTCGGGTGAAGGTTATAAAGTAGCAGAAGCTCTCAAAGCAGGCACTTATCCCTTCTTAGCGGTCATTGTACTAAAGGATCACAAGATGACGATAGTTGGAAGGTGAGATTAATTTCTTATAAATGGATCTCCGACCCAAACATAATTTATATATTCATAAACCAATTTTTAGAATGGAAGGCACACCTTCACCATCAGAGCTCAAGTCTCGTTTGCAATCGATAGTTGACAGCAACGAAGTAAACCTTATTCAGGCACGCCAAGATCGGGCCGAGCGCAGTCTAACCCAGTCACTGAGACAGCAGCAGGATATTGCCTATGAGGAGTCGCTGCGCGCCGACCAGGAAAAAGATCGACGACGCGAAGAAGAGCGCAAAGCTCGGGAGGCCGAGGAAGCCAGGGAACGCGAGCAGCTCGACGCCATAGAAGCTCAGATAATGCGTGTAAAGTTCGAGAAAGAGCTGACTGTTGACAAAGTACCGTCTGAGCCGGAACCCAGGGATCCAAATGCCTGCCACCTGCAGATCAAGCTTAACGAGCGAACGGTTCAGAGACGATTTCTCATGTCGCACACGATTCAGGTGATGCATAATATCATACACACATGCATTCTTTAATAGCGTATTTTAATAATTTCGATTAAACTGTGCACAGGATGTTTACCACTGGATTTTCAGTCAGCCGGATTCACCGAAAAACTTTGAAATCACAACCAGCTATCCAAGAAGGATTCTGTACCCAAGTGTTGACATTTTAACGCTAATGAAAGCTGGGCTTACTCACAGAGAGGTTCTTCACATCAACAGTTTGGATGATTAAAATGATTTTGTTGAAAGAAAAAGATTTAAAAACAAGCATCACGTATCATTCCGCGAAGGGACGATATGAACGTTAAGAGACGTTTGTAAAGAATTGAGAAAAAAAAAACAAATACATGCATATACATATGATTGCATTAATGTATATGTACATTTGATGATTTCCAATTTTTGCGCAAAGTATATGCAGAGTAAGCCGTCTCACCCGCGGGCTCTCGGACTCTCGACGCATTTTATTTCCTACTTGTTTGTACAACTTTGACGTATATTCTTTTATGCCAAACAATGTGTTCGACAATGATTCTGCATTTTCCCTTTTTTATTGGAAATCAAATGATATTTTTAACAAACAAAGCGCAAATGAGACAAGGACAAGTGTCCAATAGTTGAATCACTGAGAATCATTCGTTATTCATTTTTTTTTCTTTAAACTTTGTTTCCAAACATTATTCAATTCATGCATCAGTTTTGTTAAAATTTATACTTTTCTGTACGATCGCTACTAAGGTACATACATACTTCTAGTCTTGTCACAAAAACAAAATCAATAAAAAATATATTACTTACTGCGAAAAGTACAATTAAATCACCGGAGTATTTGTAAAGTGGAATAAATGTTTTCCTTTGACTACTTATTATACGAGCTTTCTTTTTTTCTTTTTTTTTTCACACTCAATTATTTTCAAGTTCCCACACACACGTCTGAAAATGGTTTACCGATCCACCGATCAACCGATGCTCGGCTGTCGGCGCGAATCGGCACACACTCACGTCCTCACGTGTCAAAATTTTCAAGTGCATCACGTTCAAAAAAAATTTTACAAGAAATTCTCTTGAGCGAATAAAAGAAACAAAAAAAAAAAAAAAAAAGAAAAAAATGACCGTTTACCTTTTGATCTTCTTCGTCGCCCTCACCTCTATCCTTGGAATCGCCCACTCGCAGTCCGCGTGAGTAGCCATAATCTTTCGCCCTCGAATATAAAAATCTTGAATTACCCGACGCGCGTGTGTCCGTACCCGCATGTATAGGCGTGAAAAACTGCGCCTACAGCCGATTTACAAGTGGTCGGTGGAAGCAGTACAGCAGCAGCTGAGATATTACAACGAACTATTGGCCGCTCAAGCTCTTGATGGCGATAGCGACGAGAGCGATGAAATCAGCGACGTTGTCGTGGACCGAGCGGCGGAGGCTCCCAACGACGGGACGGAACGGGTCGCTCTCTCGGAGTCCGTGGAAGAAATCCGAGGCATCAGGCTCGGGAGGCACCAGGATCGCGATGACGACGTCCAAAGTACAGTTTTTTTTCCATTCGATCCGATCGACCGATTTTTTTCTTTTTTTTTTTCCCAAGCGGCGAATCGCCACGACAAAATTGTCGCTCGCAGCTCGAAAAACCGTCGAGGATTGAGCATTCCGTGTTTGTTTGCACAACAGCCGCATCATTCGACGCGCGGGATAACAACGAGGAGCCGCCGGCGACAACAACGACAACAACCACCACCGGCGAAACCGTCGACACCAGCGAGGACCGCGACAGAGTCCTGGCGGCGATAAACGCCTCGCTGCGCCGATTGTCGAGAGCCGCGACGTCCGGGCGCATAAACGGCGCCCAACTCTACGAGATCCTGGTGCAGGAGACCAAACAGCTGCGCGAGGAGAGCGCCCTGGGAGGAGCGGCGCGTCCTGAGCCGACGATGTACTTTGGAGAGCAGCCACCGCTAGAGTACGTGCCGCACCATTCCGGCTGAAACACACGTGATACATGTTTATTCGAAATGTTGTTGAGAGGAAAGGAAAACGGAAGAAAAGTTGAAAAAAAATTGAAAAAAAATTGAAAAAATAAAGCAAATCGAGACGCACATCTGCAGTGTGTTTGTATTGTGTCTCCGGTTGGAACTTAAAAACGATAACAACAATTGTTCAAACCGATAGAAACTCATTGAAAAATACATACGAGCGTTGCGCAACGCATGATAGCTGATGTTGTTGCACTTATTGTGGGTCTAATAAATTTATGCTTACGTTTTTATTACCCATATTATATTTTCAAGATTTTGAAAAGGTTGAGAAAAGAGGCGCCAAAAAGTGCGCGTGTCACACGTGGGTACGTGGGCGTGTGGGGATTGGAGGGGCGGGGGGGTGGGGGATGTACGTCAGTACGTCTGGTTGTTTACGTTTTCCAGCGTTTTGTTTTCTCTCAGAGAGCTAGTGTGCAATGTTATGAAATCTGCACTTTTCGTTTTGTTGTTGTTGAAAAATGGTCGTTTGTAAGTACTTTCAGCACGGCAACTGCCGTTTCGGCCAATTTTGCAAGTTCGAGCATCAGTACGGTAAGGGATAACAAGTGATTTTTCGTTTAAACGAGTGGACGTATGCAGGTTAGGTTTTTGGTAACAGTTTGTGATTTTATTCATTTATAGGAAACAGAAGTAAAAATTTCACCGATGAAAAAAATATTGCGTGAGTATTTATGCGTACATTATTTTTCGTCACAACAAGTGGTTGGAAATTATTTTGGCAGCCTTTTGATGAAATAACCGTATCTTGATGCAGACTGTTGGTTGCCGAAGAAGTTGTTCACGCTGAGAGGGGTGGCCAATGGTTACTCTCTTGCTACGGACCTTTCAAAGAGAAAAAATGTATCCCAGGCATGGAAGATTTATCACCCGATGAAGTCAGGTGGGAGATGTATCAAGCACAGAAAAATGGCACTGTTGATCAAGTTGTGAGTATTTGTACTTGTATATTTTATTTATTATTGCTGTTAACGTAAGTATTTATGCGAATATTTTATCTATTCTTGTTATTTGTTTTTCATTCAGAAAGCTCAATTTCAACAAATGTGCCAACAAATGAAAACCAAAAGAGATGTCTTGAAACATCCGACACCGCAACTTGTTCAATTATTGGTAAGTTTCAATTTTTTTGATCGATGAAAATAATTACCCATTTGTGTTTCATTTAAAATTATTATTTGATCCCTAGGAAGAAATACAAAGCTCAGGATTATCATCTAGTGACACTTCAAAGCTAAGTAAGGGACCGTTCACGCCATCCAGCTCCAGTCAAACATCAAACGTGTTTACTCAGAAAACTTTTGCAACATCAAACAGTAATCCGTTTGGCGCTTCTAGTACTTTTAACTCGACACAGCCGTCGTCTTCGATCTTTGGCAGACCAACTACCAATACTTCGACCTCGGTATTTGGGGGCAAGCCATCTTTTGGTGGTACTTCTGTATTTGGTGGTACAACCCCGTCTACTACAGGCTCCTTGTTTGGTGGTGGAAGTAAACCATCTACTGGACCATTTGGAGCAGTACAGAATACTCAAACGTTTTGTGGCCTAGCCTCACAAGGTAGATTGTGCTACAACGTTTTCCTAATCATTAAAACTTGCGAGATTTATCATAATCATTCAATTTGAGGAAACAACATCTTTGGCGCTCCAGCCACGGGACAGTCGATTTTTGGAGGCACAGCTACGGGACAGTCGATATTTGGAGCCGCAGCCACAGGTCAGTCGACATTTGGAGCCGCAGCCGCAGGTCAGCCGACATTTGGAGCCGCAGCCACAGGTCAGTCGACATTTGGAACCGCAGCCACAGGTCAGTCGACATTTGGAGGTACAGTCACGGGCCAGTCGACCTTCAGCCAGCCCCCAGCTTTTGGGGCAGCAGCTGCTCAGACGAGCAACTCGCTGTTTAAACCTCAGGGAGCCCAGACGTCTATTTTTGGTGGTGCGCCCGCGAGCACCAATGTGTTTGGTGCTTCTGTAACAGAACAAACTCCTGCAACTGGCTCGGTGTTTGGTGCAACAGCGACCGTTTCAAGTGCAGCTTCCACAGGGGTTGGAATCTTTAGCCAGCCAGCAACGGCCGCTTCCGCCTTTGGTTGTGCTCCAATCTTCGGTGGCACACCTGCTTTTGGCACAGTTCCGGTAAATTGTGACTCATAATATTAACTTCAGCTTTGAATGAAATCGCATATTCTTTATTTAATAATTTTGGTTTAAAAGGGTGCTAGTGACGGTTCAATTTTTGGCGGCCAGACGTCTTTTGGTTCACAGTCCGTCTTTGGTGGTGGGACCTCATCTTCAACCAGTGTTTTTGGTGGATCTGCAGTTAACAATACAGGTGCTGCGAGTTTTGGAGCACTAGCTGCTCAGGGCACGAATGTATTTGGTGGGGCAAGCGCTGCCAATCCCGGAACCAGTGTATTTGCCGAGGCCGTTGTTGCTCCAAACACACTGCCGTTTGGCCAACAGCCCGTGACTGCTACAATTTCACCCTTTAGTCAGCAAGCTCAGTCTATCGCAGCTTCACCGTTTGCCCAGCAGCCAACGTCCGTAGCTGTTACACCCTTTGGTACTGCTGGTAAGATTTGGGAATCGTATGAACAATTTTCGAGACAAGGAGTGACATATAAATTTCATTAATATATTATGTTTCATAGCAACATCGGTGTTCGCCGCTCCAGCGTCAACGACTTCGGATGTCTTTGGTGGTCCGTCCTCCTTTGGATTTCCGTCAACAGCAACGAATACTAGCAATGTATTTGAAGCAGCAGTGGCCCCTGCAACCACTCAATCAGTTTTTGGTTCAAGTCCTTTTGGTGCTGTTCAGCCAAGCACTTCGGTATTTGTAGCCCCGGCAGCAACCACAAGTACGAACAATACCAGCAGTAATATTTTCATGGCAAAGCCCCAACAGAACTCTGCCTCACCTTTTGGACCGGTCTCATCGTCGCAGGACGGTCCATTTGGTAATTTTACTGCCAAATCAAGTCTTGGAGTTGCTATGTCGATAACGATTGACGACACGGCTTACAGTCGGGAAGAAAATCTTACGGACGAAGAAAAAGCCGCGTTCAAGTTGGCTCAGTTCGTTGAAGGACAGATACCGCTTAAACCTCCAACGAAAGCTTTGTGCTAGGTTCTTTTTGGATAACAAACTATTACAAGTACTAGGTTTTAGAAGTACTCGTGATTGTTAACACATAATAGTTTTCTTTTTTTTGAAAGATAACAAATAACGGTTGTGTAAATACGTGAATTCGCATATGTATGGAGATGAATAGAAATTATAGAAGTACGGACTTGGGAATGCTTAGAATTTTATTACGCTCATTGAAAGCGCCACTTTGTAAATTTTAAGCTTATGAAATATTTTTAAATACTGAAGAAAAATCAAACTTGTGCGATCCACGAAAAATTTTATTTTTACCATACTTTTAAAGTATATTTGAAAGGATTTGTATAACACAGTTTATATTTGTTGTTGTCATCATTAATTTTTCTTTTTGCATCGCAAGTTATCATTGCAGTGCAATATAATGAATATAAAAAAAATTTGTACATTTTTCAAGTATAATAAAAGCATTTTTCAGAAATTCGTTTTATTTTTCTGCAGAAAAAAGTCGACGGTTTACGATTGTAACTTGATCAAATAACGTATCCGAACGTCCCAATTTGTCTATCTTTCAACAGATACATATATCTCTAGAAATTTCTTTAAAAGCTGTCAATTGGCTGCCTTGGCAGCCTTGGGACTCTTGGGAGGATGCGCCTTGGCTTTTTCTCTGGAAGAGTGCGCATGGCTGTGGCGACGTAAAGAGTTGAACACATTATTATTGATCTTCATATCAAAGCCGCCAGTGTCACCTGTCTGAATCCCAGGAAACCCGAGGACGCGACAGGCATTCAGACGCGAGCTCATGAGGATATCATGCTTGGTAACGATCTGCGAAGAGTCACCGTCGCTCACTTTCTTATAGCCACAGCGTGGTATTGAGGCGACTTCTTTTTCAATACTCTAAGTATGAAACGTACGATGAGATGGAAATCTTTTTTAATAAATGGATCTGAGTAAAAAAATTAAACTCACGACAAAACGATCAAAGTCACCCTCCTCGTCGTCGATTACCTCATTCGGCTCTTCTGGTTCTCCAATACCAACGCGGTAGTTCATGTATGAGATATTAACTGCAAAATCATCACAATTTCATTATTAATGAATTATTGGGACTAATCCTTTGGACTGTAAAAAAGGTTCTTTCATGATCAATGAATGCATCATCATAAAAAAATCCTCAATAATTCCAAATAAGTATTTGGTTTAATCACTAATTAAATTAGGTGATTTAATAAGATAAAAAACAAACCCTTTGAATTGCGATTGAACTTTTGCTCAGTTCGTTTGAGCATCAAATCATACTCTTTGTTAATTTCATGTTGCAGCATGTGTGCAATAGCTGCATCGCTTTCAGTTTGATCAAGCTCTATAAGACCCTCATCATCATCATCATTATCATCATCATCTGATGGCTTCTCTGGAACTTTCTCAACAACCATGTCGACATGTTTTTGAATTTCTCTGCAACAAGAATACAAGGGTATTGAGTAATGCTGACAATATTACAGAATTATTTCCAAACAAAGTTGCAGTAGGCAAGCTTACTTCTCTTGTAGGCTCTCAGCTAACTGCTCTGATGTAATTTCATCAAAGCTAATTGGATCTGGCAGCTTCTGAATCTTTGCCCAGGCAGACATTTTTTCAAAGTATATATATTGTCACTTTAATATACTTTGTGGTGGATTCGAAAATTAGACGATTTTTGTCCTCAATAAATAATATATAAATCTATATGCATATATTTATGTATGTGCATGCAGGGAGTCAGGGACTTGACACGCGCGTGTGTATCAAAATAGTTTCTTGAAGACGAATCAAGTCGGGAACACGGGAACTATAGAAAACGGTACAAATGTATATCGTATACACAAATACGAGGAGTATGGGCTTCAACGAAGAACTCAAGAGGAACTTATCACGAAATAACATTAACTTCCCTAGTTAAAAAATATAAATAAAGCCTGAAGACAAAACAACCTCTCACACCTCACTCCGCACGGTCCGCCTGCACTTCTCCGTTCTCAGTTTCTCACTGACCTTCCCGAATGTATATATAAGCTATTAGGCTAGCTATAGGTAGCACTTTAGCAGTATAGTGCTATACCTAGTTATATATCTGACAGCTGAGCTGACAGTTATTTGACTCTTTGTTCATACAGTGAGGCCAGTGAGTGTGCCCTGCATGTGTTCAGAGTTTCAGACTGTTCAGACTGTTCAGAGATTCAGTGAATTCAGTCTTTAGTGCTTGTGTCGTTGTGTATTCTACACTGACTGACACTTATTAGCGGAAATGCGGAATGAGTCAAAAAATCTTTCTCAAAATCCACACATATAGTTACATACAGATTACAGAATACCACCATTACCACCCCAGTCAACTACCTGAGTACCTGCTGATCTGTAGCAGAATAGTACCAAGTTACCAACTGCCAGTGCAAAGAGTGCCTTAACACAGCAATTATATTTTGAGTAAGACTCTACCTTATCATCGTATCGGTAAGCAGACTCCCTATATTTTACTGGCGCTCTGTTCCGCAATCTGGCCAGTAAAAACAGCA
>JAPYYV010005766.1:0-15026 GCA_030522625.1 Copidosoma aretas | reverse complement strand
AATGTGCAACTAGTTCGACCGCTGACCACGACGTTTTGGCGCTGAAACCAGTGCAAAACGGCGACACACTGCTTACCATAGGCACTGGCAATCTCCCTTTTAATATCTGTTATAGTTTTACCTTACAGATGAGAGCGTGGTTAATGCTCTTATTATTATAGGTAAGGGGAGGGACGTTGACTTTTAATACTGCACGAATCGCCTCAGTTCGCACGCACTGCTCGGCGTATCTCGCGAGATCTGCGGCTTTTCCCGCTGTGGTAGTCGAGGGCTCAAGACATGGAGTGCGCATATCCCGGAAGTGGCCCAGGTGCATGATGGCCCAGTATCATCCCTATTTTACCTACTTACGATCATTAAAATTATCAATCACTAGCCGATAACTGTCGCAGCTCCGCCTGCAATACCAAAATACACTTTATATTTATATATCTTTTTATCAGTATGAGTTTTGCTCTGCGTTTTTTTTTTCCAATACTAGATAAGTTTGCCAATTAAGCTTCCCTAAATATTTTTAGTCAACACATTTAAAAATATTTTAATTATAATTAATCAAAAATATAAATTAAAAAATAAAAAGACGTATCTTCCAAAACTTGCATTTCTAACAACATGATTTTTTATTAGATCATAAGGTTGTACTTTAAAATAAAAATTTACTTTTGCTCTATGTCAGTACGTGCTGTATATTGTATTGCTGCCGCATAAGATTGGAAAAAAATATTATTAGATTACGGAATTTCATTTATGTACAACTGCAAAAAAGCAATGCGTGAACTATCAATATAATTATACTGTACATCATTGTATGTTATATATGTGCTATTTTTGACTTGTTATCGAGGATATTTTGCCTACTACTCTACAATAATAGCTATGTATACTATATTTATCAATTGATCGCACAATATAATTCAGGATAATACATGCTTAAGATTATTTACAATCAAACTTACAGTGGCTCAAACACCTTGCTTTTCTAGTTGTCCATAACTAAAATTTTGTTTACTACTTATAATGTTTTTTGATGACGTAATCAATGTTTAGAAGATAATTTCGGAATAATAAATAAACTTGGTTTTGCATTTTAAAGTTTTTGTCTAAAAAGTGAAAGTTTAAAAAGGGATTTATTATTTATTTTTATCATAGGTTTTTCACACATGTGTACCTTAAATTTGTACCATAAATCCAACAGTTCACTTTAGGTCTATATTATTTCAAATTTCGGCATGCAGTTAGATCTACTCCCCTAAATACATCAATTTATCCTATTGCTATTTCAGAGAATTCGTAAAAATTATTGATTTATAATTTTTTCAGGTGTTATATTCAATGTATCGTAGTCTTAGACAGCATATTACATCTTTGCGTTATAATTTTTCATTTATTGCTTGATTCAGATTATTATAAGGAAAATATTGGATTTTTTTTTTTTGGCGACTGACAGACTAATTTGTGGTATTCTACTTGCCATGAGTATACGTATCACGTATCTGTTTGCTAACTGAGCCAAAGAGAATAGAGAGATCGAGATTGGCACTATTATGTAGGCTGACATATTTAATCATACAAAAATACTACATAGCTGATTATATTCTACTTCAAGTTCTCTTTCATCATATACTAACGTCATAAGATGTGCATAAAAGTTGAAGTATACCAGCTATTTTGTGTTGGCTGTCATATCAGATCTTAAGTAGCGTAACAAATAATATTGTAGTGTACTTATGTAAGTTTATATTTGATACTCTAGGAGGTTATGGGAAATTCGATAGTTGGCCGTTCCATTGTATCCGCTTTACTAAATTATGAACAAATTTACCGTGCTCAGCGCATTATACTCATTAATTCCTTTTACGTGGTATCCATGTTTAACAAGGTTATATAATAAATGGTTATTTGCAATGTATGGTTGCCACTTCATTTAATAGTTAAACATTCAAAGTATCTTCTCTTATTATTCAAACGAAGTTTATCAAGTCGTTTTAGCGTAAAAAAGTGGCAATTATACTATTATATACACCGATACGCACTTACACATAAACTTTTAGATGTATGATATTAGTACTAATATTACAAATATTGTTTCATACATTATAGCTAAATCATAAAAGCATGACTTTATATTTAGAGTATTTAAAGCTATGCTTCTTATGGCACGCATTGGCATTGAGGCTGGGGGCTAACGAAGAAAAACCGTAACGCGGGCCGGAATTTATTGCCCCACCTCTCGAAAGGAGAAAAACCATGCTGGAGGGGTCAGGTAGTGAATTCCGGCCAGTGTGATTCTGGCAGGAATTTAATACTGGACCCCCTGATATGAGAAATCCCATGTTGGAGGGGTCAGGCATTAAATTTTATCCCACGTAACGCGGCGCTATATATCGATGTTATATAGTAGAAGTTTTTTGTACGCTTGCGGGAAAGCTACTTGCAGGTTTCGCCATCTAGCGAGTGGAACGAAAAACTTTGTCAGTGCGGGCTCTTTGAGTCACAACATATACTTGTTTATCGTTGCTGGCTGTGGT
The DNA here is from genome assembly GCA_030522625.1 of Copidosoma aretas. Taxonomy (NCBI): domain Eukaryota; kingdom Metazoa; phylum Arthropoda; class Insecta; order Hymenoptera; family Encyrtidae; genus Copidosoma; species Copidosoma aretas. Next base: position 12,498 of record JAPYYV010005766.1, on the reverse strand, counting down.
TCCATCTTATACAAATGTTTCTATGCCCGTACGAACACTAGCATAACTTAGATTCTAGGCGATATCTTCATGGAATCAAATAAAAAAATTTCGAAAATAATTTTAATAGTGTAGAAAAAAGCGCAGATGTGCCCGATTTACATTTAAATTATTTCGGTATACCGTAAACTTCATAAAACAGAAAAACGCTAAATCTTGAAGAACAAGCAAGATAGATCAAAAATAACAATTTTACGAGTTTCCTAAAGCGATAAAAAATATTGAAGCGGACAAATATGAGGGCTATGATCCACGCTTAGACATAGAATTAATTTTCTATATTTTGGATGTATTATGATAGAGTAGAGGTAAAAAATTTGAAAAACATTATGGCACGTCAAGAACTAATATATGAATGTGCACAGATTATTTCGCCATGATTTTATGACGGATTACCTTTTATACTCTCCAATACCGAATTTAGATATTAATTACATGGTGTTGATAACAGCATGAGCAGAAACTTTTAAACTTAAACCTGCGTCTTTAGCCTTAAATCTTTGTCAGGTATTTTCTGCAAGTAAGTTGTCTAAAGAGTTTTTTGCTGCAATACTTTCTTGGTTCGGTGCATGTGAGTAGGCTATACTGTATTGGTTTTAAGCTAAATCCAGCAGATTGCTACCATAAACTCCGCGGTAAGATCATTCTGCTAACTTGGTGCGTTGTCTACGATACGGATATCCTGGGATGTGCTGTTCTATAAGTTGTTTATTAATTAGTGTGTATTTATGGTTCTACGACTGTCACGTCGATAGATGATCATAACTTTTCAAGCGCCTAATGATAAATAAGATCAAAAATATTACTAATTATTTATTTATAGTTTCATTCTTACTTGTGTCGGCATACTGGTGAATTTGAATTTAGGAAGTAAATTGGTAATCTCCTTGTGTCGCAATCGTTGAGAAAAGTAAGTCGATGATTGATATGCATAAAACTATAATAGCACACCATTTACAATCTAAGGTTTTAGTGGTAATTAAGTCAGCATACAGAAATTCTGAGCTTTATGAAACAGAATATAAAATCTGACTGCTTAAAATTTTGACGAATTTTTTGAGCAACATGTGAAATTAAAACGTCATGGCGATATGCAAACGAATACGATCAAAGTTGTTCTTTTGTAACTCGTAAGACTGTGCAAAAACAAACAGTTGGCTGGCTCTAATTACTTAGCCCAATCAATCATGACTTGCTATTATTTACATATATATATATAATAGTCTGGAAACTTTATATCAATCTCGCCCTCGTGGCTGATACGTGTATTAGTGCCAGTATTATTTATATTCATATATAGCTATATTTCTAGCACGCCACACTGATGAGTCCCAGCCAGCGATCGAGGACGAAACGATTCCCCTCTTTTTTTCTCCTTTTTTTCAATTGTCCTTCCCATATACTCCACACTTCACAGTGGAGGTGCCAAACATGAATTTTATCACAGGTTGAACTTGTTTGGTATGAAGGTAATACGTATCCGTGGGGCATTTCAGGATAGATGTCCCAGCTCGGCGCACGAGCGCCAAAACACTCACTTTTCAGCCCACGATTGCAACCTCATATTGCATTGTAAAAAATAATAAAAATACACAATCGACGTGTTTTTTCCTCAGCTTTCTGATCAAGTTATTGTTTTGCAAAAATATGGATTTTTAACCTAAATAATATACAAAACGTCTTATATCTCAAAAAGAGTATTTTTAATATTTTTTTTAATAGCCAGTAACTGATATTGATATAATTTATTTTTAAAAGGGAAAATAGACTATCAAATTGTTACAAACCTGCATTTCGTAATTGCATTTTAACATACAAAACTAATTTACCTACGAAAGGTGAAAATTTATTCGGGAAGGATTAGTCGACAAAAAAAGAGGTTGTTACCAAAGTCTAGTCTAAACGTAAATTATAAATCCTGTTTATTTTGGTGCATGAATCAGTTTTAAATGTTAAATTGCAGCTACGTATTCAGATTTATTACAGATAATGTGTCCATTCTTCATTTTAAACAAAATTATATTGTTATCTGTGGAACAAGTTCATGGTAAGTGAGTTCACATGCAGAAGATACTTTTGTGATGTAATTTAAACGAATGTTATCCTACATTTAAATCTGAAAATGTGGCTTTAAAAATCGGTTTGACAAAATTCACTCAGCTACGACCATCTTATTGTGTCTTCGCCGAAAATAGCGGTACACATGTGGTTTGCGTGTCTGTTTATCAAGAAAATGTAAAATTAATGTTGCACGGAATCGATGTTAGAATGTTAACAAAAGATTCTCGATTGTCGTTAAAAAATTATCATGACTGTATTCGTGCGATTTTTTATGGTACAACAATGGATTCGTGTTTTAAAGGCGATTGTTTGGATTCTCCAAATACAAGGCCACTAAGGGAATTTTTACTTCAAACATTCGATTGTAACAATTTTTATGAGTTTAAATTTGACACATGGATGCAAACTGACCGATATACAATAGCTAGCCGAACTGTAAACACATAAACACTCATAAGTACTTGGATATATTAGCTGATAAAGTAATTAAATTAAAAACACACGATTTCATTGCCTTTAAGCAAGCAGCTTTTATAAAAAATCTGAAAGATGCTTTTTTAGTTCAAAAATCTATAGTTTGCTTTGATTTCAATGAAAACTATGCTTTTGTCGTTCAAATGCAGTGCACTCATATCATTGGAACAACAATCAGGCCACAGTTTTTACAGTTGTGATTTATTACAGAGAAGGAAATGAACTGAAGCATAAGAGCTTAGCAATTATCTTGGATAATTTAGTTCACGATACAGCCGCTGTTTACGAATATCAGAAACACATTGTAAATTATTTAAAAAGTCATTATATGCCAGAAAAAATTTATCACGTATCAGATGGCGCAACTTAGCATTTCCAAAATAAAATTATTTGTTTAATCTTCTCCATCATTATGGAGACTTTAAGATTCCTGCACAGTGGCATTTTCATGCTACAGCATATGGCAGCAGAGCTTGCGATGAAGTTGGGGCCAATTGAAAACGAGGACCAAGGCGCGCAGGCCTGCGAAAATTCAATTTTTAAATATGCTGAAGATTTGTACGATTGGGCAAATAACTATTGCAAAGAAATGCAAGTGATTTCAAGCCCTACATCTGATTAAGATACAACTGCAGAAGAATTAAAAGAGAGGTTTTCAAAAGCTGTGCTAATTTCAAGTACTTTACAGTATCATGCTTTCATACCCAATCTGGAAGGTAGACGTTTGATGAAACCATTTTCCCTTTCGATTCAGACTAACATTTTTTCGAAAATAAAGAAGTTGAATATAGACAGGGAAAATAAGAAAAGCAGAAACGTTTGTAAGAGGAGGCAGTCATCTGCTTTGAGATACCTAAGAAAAAAAACGTTACGAAAAAAAAAATTAATGGTAGAAAACTATATATAATTATTGTATATAAATGAAAAAGTATTAATTTATGTTAGAAAAATAGTTTTGACGTTTAATATAATTTATTTTAAATATCTAATGAAGTCAAACAGTAGGTGTGCTCTGCCAGCGAACGAGGCGAGCCGCACGGTGCCCCGCAGCACCGCATTGAGCAGCCACCGCTTGTTCGTCGCTTCATATCTCGTAAACTTTTGCTCCACTACAGTGTAAAAAACATAATATCCGAAGTAAAAAATCTCATCTTTTGAATGAGACTCTTGAAAAAAATATTATAAATACCCTTTTTGAAATATAAGACGTTTTGTGTTTTATTTAGGTTAAGCACCAATATTTTTGCAAAACTAAAAACTTTATCAGAACGCTGAGAAAAAAATACGTCGATTATGTATTTTGATTATTTTTGTACAATGCATTATGAGGTTGCAATCGTAGGCTAAAAAGTGAGTGTTTTGGCGCTCGCGCGTCGTGCTGGGACATCTATCCTGAAATGACCCGTATGCATGTATGGGTGCAGTATACTTGCACACACACACACGTGAAAAAAATTCTGTTCGAACAATCGAGTATAGTATTAGTGTTTTATATATTTAGATATATTGAATTTACAAACAAGTGGAGTACGGGAGTTTAGTTAAATTTCAAATATTCATCCATTCTTTAAAACGTTCAATCAGATTGAATCAAAGTATACATTCATAAAACAGCTTTTGGAGCCTATTGAGAGTGTAAAATATTTTTCATTCAGCAAGCATGAATCAGTCATATCTTTGAATGAGCCATTGTTTGACTCCATAAAAATATCTAATGATATTGCCTGTAAAAAACAACATGATGTAAAAGCCACTGTTTCATTGGAGGTCACAAAACTGTTGACGGCTTTTATCTATGCCAATCATATGCTAAAGTTCCAAAGCACTTGGTAAGAGATAATTTGCACTTTCAAGTTAAGTTCTGATAAGATAATATAAATATTAATAAATAACATCCACAATGATCATGTCAACACTCCGTAAGATTATCTTCGAAAGAAAATAAAAGTGTACCGCAATGACTGAAATCTCCACCTAGAGATCCTTTAAAGTCTATTAAAAAGAAAAAAAATTTACCGATACATAAATTTTATTTAGCAAACAATGATAGTGATAATAAGGATGATGATGCAGGGCTTGATACGAATATATTCATTAGTACATGCATAAAAATACTTGATGGAAAGAAGTCCGAGCAAAACCAAGATGATAGAACAAGAATTAAAAGCAGACAAAATATGATTGGTACTTTACCCATGAACTCCGACAATAATAAAAATTATCATAAATAATCTTAAGCTTATAGGGACTGACGGACTAATTAAGTTGCTGATGAAAAAGTTTAGAGCAATACTAACATATCTTGGAAACTTCAAACATGCATACCTCTTTATCTTCTTCTTTATCTTCTACTCCTACTTTATATTTTTATTCATTTCATAATTTCCCCAAAGCAATGTATCCGTAGTATTGATTAAAATACACCGCTCATCCTCATAGGCACTGCAAGCTTTTTTGTTTTGTTTCTCAAAATAGATCTTATGTAAGCGGGATCTAATATTTATTTTCTCTTTACCAATGCTCCTGTTCTAGTCACGTAGACGCTCAATATAATCCTTGAAATCATTAGTGGTATTTAGAATATTTGACTTGACACCCTTCACTTTTTATTCATGTTCTGGTTTTATACGACGATACTGTACATTCAACGTCTCAAGCCAGAAAATTTCCTCATGATATTTCCATTAAATCAATCCTTTATAAGCTCAAAAACTTTCTTATTCTATGAAATTGATATTTATGATTCTCTGCACAGTCAGAGGTATTACATTCTCTAATGTCTGCTTTCATCCTTTCATGAATATTGTGATTTGTTATTTCGTATATTATTATGTCTGTATCTGTATAAAGTCAGTCTTAAATTTACGGAGCGTGTAGTTACAGTGAAATCGGTGCACAAACATCTTGGGTAATTCTAACACGCTAAGCCCAATACATATAGGTTTATCTTTAATATTTCTGTTCCTTATCCTTAAATAGTTACAAAGCATTCATAGAAAATGTCACAGCTGTAAAGATTAGCTATGTTGACTGACGCACCGTAGTGCCCATTTCAATGACTCAAATCTTACTATCAATGCGTTATCACTCATTTTCCATTATTATCTCTAAAAATGGCATTGGTAAAGAGATTAAATGGCATTCTTTGAAAGTCAATCTCAGCTTTTGCCTAATCAATACTATTGATATCAATATATTTTTTTAAGTCATGTACCTTGCCGGAATTTTAGGGAGCAGTGAATTTTTGTAAGACTTCATCCGTGATTTATGGTTTGCTCAAGGGTCCATAATGAGTCACATGTTCATGCTTGTTATTCTATGTTGTCATTAATTTCACTTGCTTTAATCCTAGAGCTAAAATATTCTCAGAACAAACAAATAAGTCATTGTGTGAGTTATAAAGCCACTCTGGGTATTTCAAATCTACCTCTAAAATGTACTTTCGCTGCCAATTATCTAAATATCATCAAGCTGGTTTCCAGTATTTTCGACTTACTAAAATCCACTATAAGGAAGGTGCTAAGTCATGGCCCGATCATAAAAATGATTCACATTATTATAAGCTTTACATTCTTCAACCTCATCTCTACTGTGATTTTTCATGGATCGAATATTTGCATTAGCATATCTGTTACAGCACAAAATGATTCCCTCTCAAGCACTTTTTTCAATCAGCCTAAACGTATCTACGTCTGTGATAAGTACTAGTAGAATCTAAAAACATATTAGTAGATTCTGTACCATGGGCAGAAAGTTAAAAAATCACGCCCGAAGGGCGAAGTTTTAGTATCTTTTCCTACCTCAGCCACTTTTGCAACCCTGGTACCCCTTATGTAGGGAAGCGTTTGCCACTCAAGTGCATCCGACCAGGAGGGTCCCAACGGTCCCTCGGGCGTTACTTTGAAAGCGCTCTTGGGCTCAGGGACCGCCCTGAAAAGATGCACATTTGTGACGAAAACTACTGCTTTTAATCTCGGGCACTTTTGCAGCCCTGGCAGTCCCTCGGGCGTTGCTTTGCAAGCACCCTCGGGCCGATGGACCGTCCTGGACAAATGCAAATTTGTGACGAAATCTACCATTGTGCCTGACGTGCGGACGATGTTTTGCTTTTCCAGGGTGCGAAGTCAAAAGTTTCGCACGTGAGCACCCTTTGTACCATCACTTTGCGCTCTAGGGAGGAATAGTAGATCTTGTACCTTGGGGGCAAAGGTAAAAAATCGCGCCTGAAGGGCCCAGGGACCGTCCTGGAGAGATGCACACTTGTAAAAAAAACTACTATTCCTACCTTGGGCCTTTTTAGAACCCTGGTACATACTTGGTAGGAAAAATAGCATTTGTAGCTCGATTGTAAAGGCTTCTTTACGAACCTCGTTACGTCTCTCGCCTACGGCTCGTGCCGTAAACATCTTGATTCACAAATTAAAGCCTTTCCAATCTCGTACGAAAACTACTATCTCCGCCCATGGGTGCAAATCAATTCAAGGGCCCAAAGTGCAGCCCGAGGGTGCAAAGAGCGCTAGCACGGAGCAAAAACTTTGGACCAATGGTAAGAAAATTACTTTCCCGCCCGTGGACGCAAAGAAATTCAAGGGCCCAAAAGCCGCCCGAAGGGCACAGAGTGCGCCCGCCGGGTGAAAAGACTTTGCGCCTATGGTAAGAGATAGTAGTTTTCGTCACAAATGTACATCTCTTGAGGGCGGTCCCTAGGCCTGAGGGCGCTGGCGAAGAAACGCCCGAGAGACCGTTAGGACCCCCCCGGCCGGATGCGAGGGTGTAATAGTATATTTCGTACAAGTTCGGAAAGGCTTACATTTACGAACCGAGAAGTTTACGGCACAAGCCGAAGACGAGGGCCGTAACGAGTTTCGTAAATAAGACTTTACGCACAAGTTTGGAATACTATTTTCCCGTCTGATAACCCAAAATCAAGCGGTATAAGTGCTATTTTGAGGTTAGGAGGCGAAAAAAATAATTTTCCTACTTCGGGCATTTTTGAGAGGCTGGTGCGCCCTTGGTAGGAAAAATAGCATTCTCCACTCATGTGCATCCGGCCAGGGCCGTCCCAACAGTACCTCGGGCGTTGCTTTGCAAGCGCCCTCGGGCCCAGGGACCGCCCGGGCCCTGGAGAGATGCACATTTGTGAAGAAAACTACTATTTTCTACCTTGGGCACTTTTGCCACCGTGGTTCACCCTAGGCAGGAAAAACAGCATTCGCCACTCATGTGCCTCCGACCAGGGGGGTCCCAACGGTCCCTCGGGCGTTGCTTCGCAAGTGCCCTCGGCTCCAAGAACCCCCCTTGGAAAGATGCAAATTTGTGACGAAAACTACTATGATTTTCTTAACAACTCTTGTATGCATAAATTATTTGTATTAGTACATATAAAAACTTTTGACCGTTTTTTTCAACATTGCATCGTAAGTGAAGCTTGGTGTAGTATATCAGCGGGCTGGGTCTAATGTATAAACCTTTAGAGAACTGTTTCTAAAGTTTTAAAAACTCTTGTTTATAAAAATGCATCCCTATCAATGTATAGATCGAAGCATTTTCCAAGATTAGCAATAATAAATGTTTTTTGTGGTGTATAAGTATAAGTATAGTCTTCATCGCTATTGTGACCGTCATAAATTTTACTTTAAAAATCATCTTCAGATGGGAGCATTATTCCTTTGAGGTTCCTCCAATTGATCCTAATTGATTTGCTCCAAAGAGTATGCATTGTCTTGTTGAAAATATTTTTCTCAACTATCATGCTCTTCCAAGTAGAATACAAACTTATTCAGAGATTATGGCTAAAATTGTAATTAGTCGATAAAACGTTAGTTGATATTGGTCCCTTCAACGTATGTCGTAAAAGAAATATATCCTTCGTCTGTTTGATGGATGACTTATACTCATTCAGGAAAGCAAGTTACGAGTTCTTGTATAAATAAGTGTACATTATGATGACTAACATTGTGGAAAACTATTGATAATGCTTCCCGATCTTGATTGTCAAGATTGCATTCATTATAAGCTGGGCCTTGAAATCTGTGAAAAAAACGTAAATTTTAGTTTAAAGACAAAAAATTCCTGATAAAAAATGAATTATTACTCACCTCTTCAGTGAAATGATAATGTTCATGACGTTTTTAAACCGCTTTATTCAACTTCTGACATGAATGACATAAATCAGCGTCGAAAAAATCAAAGTCCACTTTTTCAATTAATGATCGCATTAATACTGTGTTACCGATATGCTATGTACGTCCAAGACAAGATCTTACTTTTTCTTACAAACCAAGCTGTCTTTTCACTGTTAACATTTTCTCATCTGTGGCATACGTATTATGACTAAGAGACATAAAAACTGCGCTATTCGTTATATCCGACACTTAATGCTATATAGTGTTGTTTTGCTCGGTTGCTATTATGTATGAGTTTTAGTAGACACTCAATGTCTGCATACACTATATATAGCACACTATTTGTATTTACCTGATTTTCTGATTCTAAATACTATTTGCATGCCTCGGCAGATTCTCTTTATATTTATTTACTTTTACGCACCCTGCTTCTCGTGTTTTAGTTTTTTTTTTATTATAAAGTAATAAAGACAATAAAAATAATAGTATATTACGCACCTACACCAGAAAAGTAAATAATGTCTCAGATCGTCCGAGTATTAGCGTCCATAGCAAAGTTGAGGATGGTAAGTGGACGATCTGAGGCTTATTTATATCCAGCCGTAGTTAGTATACAATTTTTTATGCCCCAGCGGATGAAAAGTAAATATTGCCATCCGCGCAAGAGACGGGAAAGTTCACTGTCACTGCCACTGGTATAAAAATGAATTTTTATGTTGTTGTTTAGGTAAAGAACTTTTTACAAGCCATGAAAAGTTTTTGATCCGCATATAGTAATATTTTTTATTGTTATTGGCCCTACTATCATCATCTAGGCTTTTTTCTATCTCTTTTTCTTCATTTTCTATTAGTTCATCATTTGGCATCATGTTCTTCTCGTCAGTTATATTTGCTCCTCTATCCATATGCACATCTATATATTTATTTTCTATGAGCAGCAATCTGTGTCTGCATTGAGTTTTTTCGCTGTTCAATAGATAGGTAAGGTATTATAATTTTTTTTGCTTTCTCCAAAAAATTACTATTAACAGAAGTATTATTCTGTTTATCAAATTTTCATATTTGTTTAGGCTATACTGAGAAATTACTTTCGCTGGAATCAATATCATTTTTATGTCTCGTGTAACTTAATACTTGATCGAAATGTTTATGTGAGGGATATAAGTGCTGATGACAAGGTTTTTTTGAAGCATTGTAGTTCCGTATGCTTAACATTGCATAAGCTTTCTTTCTCACACTAAAAGTAGGAAGTTTGATTTATGAACTACCTTCCATGGGGTTGTACTTATTATTATTATTTGCTTCTAAATTTGAAATTGAGCGTAAAGTCTAAATCCAGCCTAATTCTCGTTCTTGGAAATCTTAAATGTTGGTAGTAATTACACTCTAAACAGTCATTTCAAGCCATTTATGCAAGATTGTTGTATGCAAAATGCACTCATACATAGTGTTTAAATATTTAACTTCAACAGTCTCTGTATTACATTTCATTATGGCCAATTTAACTGGCAATACAGCATTGATTTTTAGAGCATGCTGCTCATTAAGCAATTTTCGCACTTTTGAGATTAATTATTTTTCTATAGGCTTCACGAATTATACATCTTAGTATCATTTTTTTGCTGTAACACCAGTTTTTTTGTAATTTTCATAAGCACCATTAAAATCCTCTTATGTCACATCCTCATTATCACCTTGATTGTCTGATGTTGCTGCTAGTCCTGCTGAAAACGTTGAACACATAACACTTAATAAATCCTTTACGACGCATAATGATAATACAACTGCTTGTTTGTAGTCAGAGATACTTTTGAGCACTATTTTTTTATTAGTCATCATATCCTAAATATAAGATATATTTTCACTGCTTGACAAGCACTGATGATCTATTTGCACAATCTCACAAAATATCACATAATGCACTATATCGTCGGTGTTAGCAAAATTCTCGTGGAGTTGATCCATCATGCTCATGATTCCTTCACGTAATCAAATGAATCGTAAACTGCTTGTACATTTATTTGATACTTGTCTGTCTCTACGGAAGATACAACAGGTGTAACAGGCGGTTCTAATTGAAGAGATCGCGGATCAATGTGCCTGTTCGTTGACTGATGTTGTTAAGATTAAAAAGTACGTGGTAAACTTTCAAGGCTTTTAGAACATGTTAGATGAATTTGATTCCAAAAATGTGGCTATTATACCTTTACAAGATAATGCTACAACATCAGTATCTGTCTCTAAGCCCCTATATTCTTGGGCACAGCTCTAGTCTAAAAACAAGTGAGGAAATCTTCGATTGAAATGCAACTGTCATGGTCTACATTGGAGCTCAGGAATTTTCCCTTTCAAAGACTTATCTGCTACTTTTGTATCTACTTCCAAAGAAAACGATTTTACTTATGTAGGAGGTCTAGAAAAAACAATATAACTCCAACTACTGTTATTAAATTGATAAATAGCACAAGTTACGATTATAATTCATTGCTAAGGGGCAAATGTAAAAATTACTTTTGTCATAAGTATATTTATAATCTTAAATAATGTCCATTTTGAATAAAAAAAAAAAGATAATGTCAAATGCACAAATCTTACATAAAATTCAGCCCATTGTGCTGCGAGTAATGCCACATCCTTAAAAAATTGGCTATTTAACGAAAATCAACGTCAAAATGATTTATGTAACTTAATGTGCAACTAATGATAATCTAAAGCTAGTTCTTGCTACGGTAACATAACCTAGATCTTGAGGTTAGGATCTACTGTGTAGGTGTTTTCTATATATTTAATCTTGATTTCCAATTTTATAGGCTTATATTGACAAACAAATCCATTAGTCAAAATTGACTAGTTTTTTAGATAGTTGGTTTTAATGATGGATCTCAATCAGGGCACCGGGCGCGATGTCAAATCCACTATTTTAAAAAATTAGCATTGGGACATCTTGTACATATGTCCGTTTTATTTAAGTTCTGAATCCATGGAGATCTTATTAGTCACGAAGCTTGTTTATCATAATATATAATGAAAATTAAAAAAAAAACTATAGTATACCCTAGATTTTAAGGTTCGAATAAACTGTATGGGTGTTTTGAATAATTTTCCTTGATATTAATTCAAATGAGCTTTAATTTAAACACAAATTTATCAGTCTATCTTATTTTGTTCTTGAGATCATAGGTTAAAGAAAAAAAAATCAAAATGGTCCACTGTGGGCCGTTGCACATTAGGGCCAAATAAAAAAACTTGCCAAAAGTCGGGAGAAAAGTTTTTCTTTGCGCTTTCTATTCTGCGAAATAAGCTAAAGTCATATCTCTACGGGCACCATGTATAGTAAAATTCTTTTCCTCAATATAGTCATTAATTTTAGTCGTTATAACAACCTTGATGACAGTGACCAAAAACTGCCTTTAAGACGAAGTAGATCGTTGTAAAAACCTTAATTAGGGATGAAACTAGAATTTTTTTTCCAGACTACCATAAAAATATGAAAATAAAAATTTGAAGCCCGGAATAATTCAAATCTATTGTTGGGTTCCTGAAATAAGACTTTTCACGCACACGCGCACATACACACACACACATCCGCAAAGGCTTCGTTAAAAGATATTTTTTTATCATTTTATGATGAGGTCATTTTTCTCTTTTGAGCCATGAGCGCCGAAATCATACTTAGCAAACTTTTTTATTTTGCGAGTTATTTATTGATTATTTGTGTGTTTCTGTGCTTTTATTGTTTCATGCGAGAGTAAAAGAAGATCGACGGCGACATAAGCGTTTAGAGTTAACTGAAAGGCTA
>JAPYYV010005765.1:0-15030 GCA_030522625.1 Copidosoma aretas | reverse complement strand
GTCTGGAGAGGGGATACAAAAATCTATGCCAGCGCATGCCAACACCAGGAAAGCGAACTACTCTCTATGCCGTCCAATATACCTATGTACATAATGTACACCCAAGAATGTAAGCACCAAATTTAAGTTAAAAATTTTGAAAGGAAGTAATTCAAGACGCAGTTTAGTGAGTAAGTAGTGAGCCACACTGCGGTTCAACACGTGTTTTAGGTTGTTTTTTGTTTATCAAACTGTTCACTACTCGAGAAAATGGCAGATTACCTTGGTGCCCTGAAGTGCTAATCCATCCAGAATTTTCTAAGCTCTAACGCTGTATGCCGCTTATCACAGAGAAAGTCCTGAAAATCTTTATTTTTAATAAACAAAGTGATACAATATTCTGCTAATGGCACATAAGACGGAAAGCGTTGCTTTCTCATGTTCATCGGAAATAAAGAGCTCCCGCAGTTCCTTCTGGTCAAGTGGCAAATAGCGTTGAAGCTTATGATATGCTGAATAGACTGGCACTTTTAAGCACCAAGGGAATAGACCATTTTCTCGAGTAATAAACGATTTTGTAAACAAAAAAAGCCTAAGACACGTGTTGAAGCGCAGTGTGGCTCAATACTCATTCACTAAATTGATTCTTGAATATGCTCCTTTGATCTGAAATTTTGTACTTGCATTCTTGCAGGGTTAATGCACAATAAACTATAAAAAAATCTTTGATTTTCGATTATTTGTAACACAATTTTATCAGATCTTTAAGGTTAGAATTTTTTTCGGACACGCCATCCAAATTACCGACATTTAGTGGAAAATATAAGAAACAAGATACTCTGAGAAACGTAAATACATTTTTTGGGCCTGTTTTACTTAGTACTATTTAGGTACTGGTAAGTTCAACGTAACTTCGTGGTATACGCCGGAATACGTATGGTCGTGATCCCCCTTAATGATACAATTTTTTCGTAATTCATCAACAATTCTCTAAGAATTAATGAATACGATTCCTACTACAACTTATATTTACAGCTCATACAGGGACCCTTGCAAATGTTTTTTAGTCTATTACCTACTTTATGAACTGTGGAAACACCATTTACAGACTATAATTGCATAGTATCACATTAACTAGGAACTTTTAATTCTTGCAATAAAAATATCTTACTTAAAACATAACATTTTTTTTAAAATTCAAGGTATCCATCAGTAAAAAAGGAGCTTTTGGCAAGTTCTCTACAAAAAAAAAATGTAGAGCTGTTAACAATTTGGAATGAATGGCAAGGACAGAAACAGCCAGTCCTGAGGGCGGTCGTTATTGTTGGACGGATTCATGCTGGTGAGTCACCATCATCATTTGTGTGTCAAGGCATCCTTGATTATCTAGTTAGTAATCATCCTGTTGCCAGAATACTGCGGACTTATGTCGTGTTTAGAATTATTCCTATGCTGAATCCAGACGGCGTCTATCTAGGTAATCATCGGTATGTTGATATGAAAATATTACATGTTATGTATCTAAAACAATAAGTAGCAAAACATTTGTAAAAATAAAGTGACTATAAATTTTGTAATAAATATACTCCAATACTATACTTCATAATACAACAAGAAATATTTTACCATTCCAAGCTAGTTCAACCTCACTGTTATTATTTACACTTGGCACCTTCATTATAGAGCATAGAGGGCATGAATAAGGAAAATCAGAAGAATAGATGGAAAGAGGAATCCAAATGTTTCATTCTTTATCGCTTGCTGGAACTCATTGTATTACTAACGTAGTATCATACTTTTAAATATAAAAAAAATGAATAAACGAACAAGTAGGAATGAGAGTCTTGTCTGATCCAATATTTCTGGCGTACGATTAAATTAACAACATCCATTCTTGACATGCAATATTAACCCAGCCCACGCAGTCAGTAAGCGTATAAGTGCAAATATTAGTAATTTGGCTGGATCACTCGCACGCCCTACTTATAAGTCGTGGCTAGCATTCAAAGGCAGTACAATTCATTTCCTTTTCCCTATCACTCCCTTGTCTTCTTCTTATTCTTCGATGTATAACGTTGGCAATATCGTTTATGGTTTGTACGGCCAGAAAGTAGAAATACGTTGGGCTGCTTCAGCATAGGAAATAGGAGAAATATAAATGGAAAAGTCGTTTTTCAGACTACCATATTTCAGCTGGTAAGAAAGCGAATGAATAGTGAGATGATGTTAGCATCTGGAGAAAAGATAGATGAGCTGACTAAGGTGGGAGACAATTATTGTCAGTAAATCACTAAGGAGGAAGGCTTGTTGAAAATCGAAAAGGGGCAAGCCTAAAATAGATGATATAGATCTTGTATGTATGTGTTTCAAAGGCATATTAGGTTGTTTACCAATTTTTTGCTAAATCTGCTGTAGGTCTAACTGTAAAAATTCAAAGTTAGTATGATGAAGTACGTTATTACTTTTCTGAGTATAGGACATATGTAAAGAGCCAAGGATGGAAACTAGGCTTGTAACAGTTGTCCATATAGAATTGAGCTGTATCAGGGCCATAGTTTTTGGGAAAAAAATTTAGAGCAATTTGTTCTGTAAGAACCATAAAACTATCTAAGAAAGAAAGAGGGTCGATAAATCAGCTCAGAAGAAAATAGCACGAGCTAGAAATGAAATTACAAATGTAAACAATTGAGAAACGCCATATGGCATCAAACGTTAAATTACTCATTTATTTTCGCAAGGGGTTTAAGTGTGATGAACACTTTTAGAAATTCAATAAGCAATTACACATAGAATTACATACATGAGGCATTACATATGGCATATTAGAATTAGTTAATAATTTTTGTATGTCGAAAGATATGATTTAATTACAATTGCATTAAATCACGTAAAAGTGCTACGAAGCAAGTCTGAGAAGCAGGCAAAGCCTTGGCCACTACGCTACTATTTACTTAAAAAAAGCATACTTTAATTTTCAAGTTACAAAAAAAAATTTTTTTGAACAGCATGCCTATAACATTTTGGCCCAATCCCGTCTGTTATGTCCTATTCACTTCGTGCAAGTTAGGTGTGGCTTCCGATTGGTCGGAAATCCCATGTTATATTAGATGCAGTAAAATTAGATATAGCGGCCTACAGTGGGCGATTTCAGGTTTTAAGTAACAAAAACCAAACATCTTAAGAAGGAAAAGCGATAATCAAAAATTGTTATTAGAGTTTTAAGCTAAGATGATAAGAAATAAAGAGAAACTACAGACAATGATAGGTTGTTTGATCCTAACCTACAGATTCATAGGAAAACTTGAAAAAAGAATAAATTTAAGTTGAAAAATAGTAAAAATGACTTAGACCCCTTTGAAACTCAAGTTTCTTCAACATTTGTAACTATTAGGATTTTTTTTTTTTACCACAACAAATCCTTAATGAGGAAAATTTCGGATTTTGGGCGTCAGAAATATATTATTTTAAGAAGAGAAAGAGATAGTCAATAAATACTTTTTGGAGCTTGAGCTTATACGATAAAAATTAAAGAAAAACTGTAGAGAATGAGAGGTCATTTAATACTTATTTACAAATACGAAGAAAAACTTAAAAAAAAGAAAAAAAACCGCTGCCAATTCATTAGCACAAAGCGTCCTAATACATATTTCTCGATAATATTTTCTTTTGATCATACTGTAATTTTACACATATTTTATAAATAATTTTCTATGGTCGAACTTTTTTTCCATGATAAAAGCTTATACAGGTGATAGCCAAACAGTTGACTACTTTCTTTGACGATGATCAGCATAGCTTTTCGAATAAACAATTATAAATGGAAATCTAATCATAGAATATTCACTTCTATGATTCGACCTCTTGCAATATAACTTTAGAAAAGGCTAAAAAAATGGATGCCTCTAGTGAAAAAGACATGCTATAGAAAGAAATATAAAGAAATATATACTTCTACAAATTATTTTTAAAATCAATCGAAGCCTTCCTAAAATACCAGAGATTACATCATTCGAAAATAAAAATTACATATTTTTGTTAGTAATAAATAACGAGCTAACCTATAGGAATAGTTCGTATTTTGAAATAATGTTTTTTTTTATTCTACCCAATACAATAGTTGTAAAACTTTAATTCAGATGTCCACACTAAAAAAATCATAAATAACCGCTTTTGAAAATCAAATGGGTCGAAAAGGGTTAAAATGTCTTGCTAGGTAATCTTTTCATTATCATTAATTTTAAGTGAAAGAGATAGGTCAATCAAAATATTATATTCGTAATATATATACGCATATGCACTTTATTTTATCTGTATAAGAATATTTTTAATATATTTTGAAATCAGAACCGCATTCTATCAAAATGAGTAGAGAGACTTTGAAAATATGACTGATAACGTATATACATACATACATGAATACTTCTGGACATACACAAGTGCACGTACAGACAAACCGGAATAGATATTTTTTTCTGTAGTGATAAGTATTTATAAATTAGAACAAAATAAATAAGCCTGGGATTATCGAAATCTATCAAAGAAATCCTGATTATATACATTCCCTATTTACCCACGCACACCTACCTGCTAAATTTTTTTAATTTCACCTCTGTATATGTTTTTGTATGTAATTCAATATTTCTTTAGAATTGTGATTGTATAATATAGTAAACCCGCGGTAAATATATTTAAAATCTACTTTTTCGGAAAATCGAGTTTCAAAAATCATAAATATCAAAATAAGAAAAAAAAAAAAAAATCAAAATTTATTATATTCCAGAAAAATCCTCTTCCAAGCTCCATACTCACTCCGAGGTAGAAATTCTTAATAAAGAAAGGCAATTTTTGGAGTACACATTACACTATAAAAATATAAAATTTTTTTTTACAATTACAATAAAAACACAGTTTACACATCAACTTGAATAGATTAAACGCTTACCAGACATAGTGAGTGCCTTAAACATTCTACATAAAAAAGTACAGGACTTTTTTACTTACATATTTTTGGTCTATTTACTACTTGTGTAATAAATACAAACAGTAAGAGCGTAGACTCATAAATATACTCATGTTGATGTATGTTGTGGTATTTAATGGTAAGCGCCTAGAAATTTGAAAGGCCATATTAAACACGGCATATGACTCTATATAAATGTAGGCATGTTTGACTGGTATGTGATTTGTTCGTATAATTCAAGTTGGACTTTTTCAAAATTGAGTAATAAGAACAAACTACATACTAGACGAACGTGCCTACACTTATATAAAGTCATATGCCGTGTTTTATATAGCCTTTAAAATTTCTAGGCGTTTACCATTAAATACCAGAACATACATCAACATGAGTATACTTATAAGTCTGCGCTCTCACTGTTTGTATTTATTACACAAATATTGAACAGACCAAAGATATATAGATAAAATAGTCCTGTACTCTTTTCTAAAGAGTGTTTGAGGCACTAACTATGTCCGGTAACAATTTATTTTATTTTATTTGATGGGTTAACTGTGTTTTCATTGTAATTGTAAAAAAAAATTTTATATTTCCATAGTGTGATGTGGACCTGAAGAGGCTGTTTTAAGCAGCGAAATGTTGTCAGTATATATATCAATCAAAAATCGCCTTTCTTTATTGGAAATCAAAATCTGTTTAAGAAGTCATCTGTATTCAAGACAAAAAAAATAAGCCTGGGATTGTTGCAGTCAGTCTGAGAATACAGAAGTATGACTGATTATATAGATCTCCTATTCACAACTACGCACACGTAGCTATAAACTTTTTTTTAATTACATTTTAATACGTTTTTTTGCATATAATTTATTGCTTCAAGAGATTTTTTATCGAAAAATATAGTGTAACATTAATAAATGTCTCAAAAATATTTTTTTGGAAACAATCGAATCTCGAAAATAATAAAGATCAAAATGAAAAAAAATTCACGTATCTGAATTTTTTTTTCAGAAAGTAATTCGCATATAAAAAAAAAGAAACCATAGCAATATTGAAATGAGCTAAAGGCATCTTAAGATATGACGGATTATATGCATTCTCTATTTATATCAACGCACACCATGCTGCTAAATTTTTTTTAATTTTATCTATTCTATGTTTTTTTGACTAAAATTTAATGATTTTCCACAATTTCTATGGTAAGATATTTTTAAATATCGATAAATAGTTTACAAAGCAACTTTAAAAAAAAAATCGATTTTGACAAATCGATGAGATACAAATGACACAAAAATATATACAGCGAAACACAAATTTTTTTTCCGCGTTAAGGGGATCTCAAAAATTAAAAAAAAAAGCCCTGTTGGATTAAAATCGGTCGAGGGAATCCTGAGACACAGCTGATCATATACATACATACAAACACACATACGCACACATACCCACACACATACACACACGCGCACACACACACACACACACACACACACACACATAAATACTTTCTAAAAATAAGGTATTTGGATTTAAAAATTTATAAAACGTATTTGCAACATGTTTTTTGACATGTGATTTCTCGTCCACAGCAAGCCTTCCTCTACAAGAATGAAAATTTTTATAAATTTGTTATAAACGTTGATGAAAGTTACGATTAAAAGGTGTCTAAATCATTTTTATGATTTTTCAACTTAAATTCCTTACTTGTAGAGGAATTTTGGCTATAAACGAAAAATCACATTTCGAAAAAACATTTCATAAACACGTTTTAAATAGTTTAGAATAAAAATACATTAGTTTTGGAAAATGTCCGTCTGTGTCTGTGTGTGTCTGTGTGTGTATGTATGTATGTAATCAGTTGTATCTCAGAATGCCTTCGACCGACTTTGATCGAAAAAGGCTTTTTTTCTGTTTTTGGATTCCTATAACAGCTTAAAAAAAACATTTAAGTTGTGCTGTATGTTTTATTTATATTTTAATTTATCGCTTTAAAACAAATTTTGGTTGTAAATTTTTGATTTTGATTTTACGATAAAAATGCTGAAAGAGTATCGAATTTTGTACAAAAAAACGTATTTAGATGAAATTGAAAAACTTTACGAGGTGAGTGTATGTGGATGTAATAGAGGACTGCATATAAACAGACATATCTCAGGATTTTTTTGACCGATATTTATCGTTGCTTACGTTATTTTACGATATAGATCCTGTAAGCTTATATTATGTTTCAATAACCATCTGTGCTAAAAAATAAAATTTTTAATGCATTATTTCGTTATTTTTTACATTAATTCTATTGCATTCGAAAAATTGTTTTGTTTTAGGTGATTTTTATGATACCAGAAGGTGTTTTAAAATAGGTTATGGTAGGAGATCTTGGAGATTATCAAATTTCTGACATAATAACGTGTTCAAAATAAGAAGAAAAAAAAATCGATGATAGGGTGTAAAAAAAAGAAGAACATTTCAATGAGAAAGCTTTGTACTAATCAATTGGCATTGGGTTTTTTTTTATGTCCCCATTACATTCCTTTAAAACGAAAATCTTTCTGGTTTTAAGTGTCAGAAACCTAATATCTTAATATGAAAAAAAAATTCAAATATTCTCTATGGAACTTTGAGCTAAGATTATAAAGAATAAAGGAAAACTATAGAGATAAAATAGGTCATCCAATCCAAACGTGCACATTACAATAAAAACTCAAAAAAACACCATTTTTAAGTAAAAAAACCATAAAATCCACTTAGACATCTTTAAGCTTAGGATTTTTTAACGTTTATAACTATTATAAAATTTTTTCTCTTGTACTACTGACAAAACTTTACAGTGGGAAATTTCGGGTTTTAAGTGTTCAGAATCCTAATACGTTGATGAGAAAAACAGGTACTCCAAAAATTTATTTTTGAGCCTCATTATAAGCAATGGAGGAAAACTATTGTAAATAAAAGGTCGCTTAATTGTTACCTACAAATTCGAAGGAAAACTCAAAAAAAAAAAAGAACCACTGCCAATTTATTAGCACAAAGCTTCCTTATACATATTATTCAATAACCTTTTTCTTTTAAGCATACTGTAATTTTACATATACTTTATTAATATTCTTAATGGCTGAACTTTTTTTTATGGTGAAAGCTTTTATACGTAACTGTCAATCTGTTGACGACTTTTATTGTTGATAATCGGCTTAGCTTCCCGAAAAAACAATTTTAAATTAAAGTCTAATTATAAATTTTATCTTACATGATACGACCTCTTTCAAAATAACTTTCAAAATGGCCAAAAAAAATGGGTGTCTCTAGTAAAAAAGAGATGCTAAAAAAATACATATATTTTTACGAATGATTTTTAAAATCAATCGAAGACTGTCTGAGATACGTGAGATTATATTATTAAAAATAGAACTAATATATTTTTGTTAATAATAAATAACTACATAACCTATTGGAATAGGTTGTATTTTAATATAAAGTTTTTTTTGAATTTCATAAAAATTAATAATTGTATAACTTCAATTACGAACTTCACAGCAAAATAATCATGAAAAACTGCTTTTGAAAATCAAAGGGGTCGAATAGCATTCTAATGTCTTGCTAGGCAATCTTTACTTTTAATAATATTTTTTAAGTAAAAGAAATAGTGAATCATATTAATACATTCATAATATAAATACATGTGAATATATATACTAGTGGCCCACCTGTGCGCTCTGCACGCAAACCCCCCTGTCACAATTCCTATACCTTTACAAATGAGCGCTTGGGAAACTATATATTGATTATTTACAAAATATAAAATAGGTATTTTTTGGTTTACTGAACCCGTCTTCGGAAGAAAACGTAAGTGTTTAGTAGTGCTGCAAGGGTAGGGTTTAATATGTGACTTGTTTTGTTGTAGTTCTCGACTCAGATAATAGATTTCTCGTGTCTGGCGGTATAATTTTTTGAAATCCTGGCCATGTTTTTTATACAATAGGCATTTATACAAATATGTAATTATTTTTACTAACTTTCTGAATTAAATATTATTCTATAACTCTTTGTTCATATTAAGGTATGATGAACATTGAAAATATATATATTCTAGATATTTTTTTATGAATTTCTTTGTCAGATTCACAATATACTAATACTTACAATTATTTAGACAAAAAGAAAATAGTAGTTTTTTCAAGTACAAACCTAAACGATCAAAGATCTCACCTTGTGACATATTGATAGTTGTAGAAAAAGATAATTGCAACAGATATTCTTTTCTATATAAAACAAAAAGTAAAATGGATGACGTCGTGGTGTTTATTATTATTCTTGGAATGACCGCTTGATCCCTAATTCTCTCATCTGTGATAACTTCAGCTCTAATCTCATCCTTACATAATTAAGTAATTCTAAGTCTTGTTCCATTAAATAATCCTTCTTTGATACATAGATTTCAATTAACATGACAATGCTATTTATTTTTAAATTCATCAACAAATAAATAAGTTTGTAAATAAGGACTAGAAACATCAAGAAGAGTGGAACCACCAACTGAATAGAGCGATAGTACAATAAAAATCGAATGCTTCCAAATTTACGACTCGGGGGTAAAGATTTTTAGTGTAATGGGCCAGCAACAGTTTAAGAGATGTTACTCCCGGTTGTCTGGTTCTTTAGATGACCGTCGTCATGGATACAATTCTCTGAAGTCCATTTTTATGTTTTATTTGTTTTATTATTTATACCCCTTTTTGAGGTTAGTTGTAAAAAGTAGAATTAATTATAATAAAAATTTTAAATGTTTATTAAGTTGTAGAGATACTTTTGAGAAGAAAAAACCTTTGAAAATATTTCAACGCAAAATTGTGCACGAAGCCATATCGTCTATCAGAAACAACTTGTTGAAGCATGAAAAGGACTGACAGGACAAAACTTGAGCCAAGCTTTGCTGGCTATCAGCTTACGTAAGGCCGCAGCCAGGCACTTAAAACTGGGCAAGTCTTAGCCTTACAATGGTTAACTGTACCAGCGTTTTTGCCTGAGCATGAAAAAGGCCCTATAAAAATAGGTAAAAATAATGTATTTCTTGCATAATAAAGGCGGACTCCAATTAGGAACACATACATGTCGACGAGTGCGGCAAAGACTATCCCACCGTGATGTTACCCTATTTTAAATAACATAAGGAAGGACATCAAAGTGGGATATTATTCGTCGCACACGTCGATGTATCCTATCATGTGAGGGGCGGGCATACATAAATATATATTTATATTCTTCCGTATGATAATATTTAGTATTAATTTTACAATAGAAACGTCATATTATCGAAGTAAGTAGTGAAACTTTCAAGATATGACTAGTAGGTGTATACATACATACATAAATAAATCTATACATACATAAGTGTACATACAGACAAACGAAAATAGATATTTTTTCTCTGGAGTAATCAGTATCAAAAAATATGAACAAACATGAAAATCCTTGGATTATCGAAATCGGTCAAAGAAACTCTGATTAAATTTTTTTAATATTACCTTGGTACGTATTTTTATATATAATATTATGATCCTTTACAATTTTTATCGTGAAATATCGTCACCAATGATATATCTCTTTAAAATCTATTTTTTTGGAAAAATCTAGTTTCGGAAATCATGAAAAACATAAGAAGAAAAAAAAATCAAAATTTGTGTAAGAAGTACTTTGTATTCAAAAACAAACAAAATTAGCCTGGGATTATTAAAATCAGTTAGAGGATCCGGAAATATGACTGATCATATTCATCCCCCATTAACAAGTTCGTACACCTAGCTACTAAATTTTTTTTGATTCTATTGCAATACGTATTTTTGTATATAATTTAATGATATTTTAGAATTTATGTCCTAAAGTATCCTCAAATAACGATCAATAGCTTAAAAATTAGCTTAACCGGAAGAATAAGATTTGAAACTCCATAAATTAAAAAAAAAACTATACAGCAAAACGAAAATTTTGTTTTTGGCAGAGATAGTAATTTAAAAACAAAGAAAAAAGCCCTTTTGAATCAAAATCTGTCCATGGCATCCTAATATACAACTGATTACATACACACACACACACACACACACACACACACAGACAGACAATCTCTAAAAATAATGTGTTTCGATTCTTTACATTATACAGCGTGCTTATAACATGTTTTTCGAAACGTGATTTTTCGTCTATAGAAAAGATTACCGTACTAGGAATCCATTTAAGTTAAAAAAATCATAAAAATTATTTAGACACCTTGAAAACTTAAGTTTTTTCAATGTTTATAACTATTATTAAAAAATTTGCTTTCTTGTATAGGAATCTTTATTATGGACGAGAGATCACATGTCGAAAAAGCATGTTGCAAACACGTTTTATAAATTTTAGAATCAAATACCTCATTTTCAGAAAGTGTCTATCTGTGTGTGTGTGTGTGTGTGTGCTTGTATGGGGATGTGTTTGTATGTATTTGTGTATGTTTGTATGTGATCAGTTGTATCTCAGGATTCCTTCGACCGAATTAATCGAACAAGGCTTTTTTTGGGATCCTATCAACGCGAAAAAAAAAATTCGAGTTTAGCTGTATATTTTTTATTTGTTTAGATTTTATTGGTATTTCGAAATCGATTTTTTTGGGAAAGCTGAATTTTCAGCTTATTATTGTTATCTTAGTATATTTTACGATAGTAATTCTAAAAGAGCTATAAATTTTTCACAAAAAAACGAATTTAGTTGAAATTGAAAATATTTAATAGCTGGGTTGCGTGGGTATAAATAGAAAACGCATACAAACAGTCATCTCAGGATTTCATCGACTAATTTTTATTGTTGTTTTAGGATATTTCACGATAGATATTCTGTAAGCTTCTTTTTTTTTTCAATAACCATCCGTGCTTAAAAATGATATTTAGATCTTATCATTTTATCTTTATTTACATCGATTTTATCGCTTTTGCAAAATTTTTTTTTTTCTAAAGTTACTTCCTCGCTACCAGAAGGTGTTTTAAAATATTTTTTGGTAGAAGATTTTGTAGATCATAGAATTTCTGAAATTATGACGTTTTTGAATTAAGAACGAAAAAAATGTGATAAAGTAAGATGAAACAAAAAGAACATGTAATAGAGAAAGCGTCTTGCCACTAAATTAGCAGTGATTTTCTTTTATTTCCCCTTACTTACCTTAAAAAAGGAATTTTTCTGGTTTAAAGTGTCAGTAACCTTATATCTTAAGAAGAAAAAAGAATAATTCAAATATTCTTTATGGAACTTTAAGCTTAGATGATAAAAAATATGGAAAAACCATAGAAATTAGTATGTTCTCTTATCTAAAACTACAAATTCGAATAAAAACAGAAAAAAAGAAAATTTGTACGTCAAAAAATCATGAAATTCACTCGGACACCTTCAAACTTAAGTTTTATCAACGTTTATAACTAGTATGAAAATTTTTCTTTTGTTCTACTAAAATACATTTACAGTGGGTTATTTCGGGTTTTTAGTGTCAGAATCCTAATATCTTGATAAGAAAAAGATATAGTCCAAAAATTCATTTTTGAGCCTCATTTTAAGATGATAAATAATAAAGGAAAACTATAGTAAATGAGAAGTCGCTCAATTATTACCTACAAGTTCAAAGGAAAATTAAAAAGAAAAAAACCGCTGCCAATTTATTAGCACAAAGCTTCCTTATACATATTATTCAATAACCTTTTTGTTTCAAGCATACTGTAATTTTACATATAATTTATTAACATTTTTTTATGGTTGAAATTTTTTTACGGTAAAAGCTTATATAGGTAATTGTCAAACAGTTGAATACTTTTATTGTAGATAATCGACGTAGCCTCCCGAAAAAACAATTTTAAATTAAGAGGACGTCGGAGGAACTTGATCTATTTGGCGCGAAGTGTTGCCAACCTCTTATATAAAAAAAAAGTCAGTACCTTACCTTTCAGACAGCAAATATCCGAGTCTTAAGTACAGCAAGTCATAAAAGGTGGTGTCAGTGGGATTCTAACAACCAATTTTAACAACTTTATGCATAGCTACGTATTAGTATATTTATTGTGGATTTATTTTCAACAAACTTCCAAACCTGTATTTATGCCATTTTATTGATTATTATGCCAAGATTACTATAACTCCATGTGATGACTGTTTATTTAAACACTTTGTTTTATAGAGTATGTCAGTATTGCCGTATCTTTATTCTAGACATTTGATTTTGTCTCTTGAAAGACATCAAATTTTGTATTAAAAATAGGCATTTAATTATATACATAAACGGACTTATAAATTGCCATATTTATATTATAGACATTTAACTTTGTCTCTTGAATGACATAAAATTTTGCAAAATCATTTTTCGATGAGTTGATGATAATATAATTAAACTCCTGTTCCAGACTTGGATTATATTGTAAGCAAATAGAAAACCACTTGCATTTCCAGAAATTGACTCAACCTAATATGCAGAGCTGTAAATTATAAAAAAGGAATAAACTTCTAATGCTCACAATATAATACTAAGATTTTGGAATCAATTAGATGCACATGAATCCAAAAATTTCATCAGCATAATAAATCAGGAACCAGTATTGGTGCTAATTTTAGTTACAGCTCTGTTCGATGAATGAAAAACTTTAGTCAAATAATAAGTTAACTGAGATTATATGTACGATAAGAACCCTTAATTGATGAACTGATGATCTTGATATTCTACAAGCACAAATTATAAAAGTATCTTCTCTGATTTCCTAAACTTAAACAGATCAAGTATATTTAACCTCAAAAAACAATACAACAACAATGGCAGCGCAGCAGACTGTTGTTTGATGCATGTCATCGTCGTCGTCGTCGTCGAGAGAGCTAGAGCACTGGTGTCACCTAACCCAAACTTAAAAATCTTACAAAATTGATACGAAAGAAATATACTTTTTGAGTTTATCTGTTTCACGTTTTAAAATGAAATTACAATTTATTCTAACAAAACAGTGTTTAAATCACTAGTAAAAATATACAGAATAGCGCTCAACTCTCATTTTTGTTGTTCTCATAAATTTTTTGCTACTTATAAGAACATTCAAACTTAGTCTTGTCTTGGCGCTATTGCTCATGAAAAAGATTATTTAAAAATATTTTATCATTATGTTGCTACAATTTCCAGAATTAAGCGCTATTCCGAATCAATTTTAAGTTGGTTCCTTAAATCTTTCTTGATTTCATTCAGTATTATTGAAGCAAAATGTGAAACGGTAAATTGACTTATTGGGACACATAACCTTACCCTCCGACGTCCTCTTAAAGTCTAATTATATATTTTCTACTTCCATGATACGAACTCTTTCAATGTAACTTCCAAACAAGCCAACAACAAAAATGTATGCCTCTAGTAAAGAAGAGATGCTATAAAAAAATAAAGACTTTCTAAGATATGTGGGACTATATCATTAAAAACAGAACTAATATATCATTGCTAGTAATAAATAACTGCATAACCTATAGCAATAGTGCTTGTATTTTAAGATAAAGTCTTTTTTTGCATGCCATACAATATAATAATGGTAGAACTTTAATTAAGAAATGTACACCAAAATTATCATGAAAAACCGCTTTTGAAAATTAAATGGGTCGAAAAGGGTTATCATTTATTGCTAGGTAATCTTTTTTTTTATTATTGATTTCCGAGTGAAAGAAATAGGTCAATCAAATTGATACATTTATCATGTATATATATCATATCTCGGAATCAAAACTCGTTGAAGGTTTTTGACTATGCACAAAGAGTGTGTTGTGGGTATGGGTTGTAACGTCGTAAGATATAGAAATACGCAAATAAATAATCTACTACACCCACACAGTGACATTAACAAAGATAGAACCAAATTTACCCGTCGCACAGTGGGCCAAAAAGCGAAAAAAATGCTAAAAATTCGTGCGTTCGATGAATTTTCAACCAAAAAAATTGATTTTAGGCTTATTTTGTTGGTAAGATGATTACGTTCAATAATCCGAGTCCCTCGGACGGTTATCGATAATATATATATGTGTATATATACGATCAATTCCACAAAATTTTCAACTTTTGTAATGAAAAACAA
>JAPYYV010005764.1:0-21143 GCA_030522625.1 Copidosoma aretas | reverse complement strand
ATACCGAACGCATAAGCCCATGAATTTTGTAGTTGATATGTCCGTTGATTCATCCGCGATGATAGAGAAAAAACTATCACCAATATCTTTCACTAATTGCGATGATTAAGATGGAGCAAGTACAGCTGTGATTAATTTTGAACACTTTGTTCGGTGCAAGCGGACATTCTCTAATGATCTGCCTTTACCCAATACTTTTAAAAGTTCGCCGAGGTGATCAATCGCTCTTGTCGATGCGTGCACAGCAATATACACAGTTAAACGTAAATCTATACATTTTGCTTCAGTTGTAAGAGAATTACTAGCACTGACGCCTGGAATTAATTAAACATATAATTATAAGTGAAGTATGAAAAAAACTTCTAAGTATGAAAATTACGCACCCATTTGAGTCAAAGTTGACTGTTGCTTCTGATTAAATGAATTTGTTGTGCTTTTGTGCTTTATGGTTTTTAAATGATCAATTAAATCAGTGTAATGTGCTCGCAGATGGCATTTACAAAACTTGCAATAAGCCTCCTCTTTGCCATTAAGTACTTCTATCTCCGGGGTCTCTTTCAACCAGTCTACCAAAGAAAAATAACGAAAAAAGATAAGTAATAAACTTTTGAACAGAGCTTGTTTACTTTTCTACCTTTTAGTAACGGCTCTTTCAACCATTTCTTTTGGAATTTTTTTTTGTACTGGCCCCACTTGCCCATCGTAACTGGATGCGCTTCCTTACAATAATTTTACTTGAAATCCCCTCTGATTACTTGCAATCACAAAAAACCGTTGCTTTCGAATCAGTTCACGAACACAACACGACTTGACGATTCGATACTATGTACGTATACACTCTGCGGTTGGCAGACTGAACTTAAATTTAAATAGTCAAATAAACGATCGATGCTTCTCTGTTATGGCTACGAATCTACGTTAAACATGTACCTTATACCTCTATTATGGTTTTCATTCGATAGCCTTGAGTCTCGATAATGTCTGAGGCGCTAGTAAATCAAATTATCTTTGGTATACATAAAGATAATTTGGTGTACATACAATAATAAACATACCTTAAACAGTTTGTATTAGTCAGTTAGCAAACACTAAAGCTATACCGTGCCTAATTCAAAAATACAATGAACGAAAAATGTTTAAATATCATATTCTATGGTCGTGCTATTATTAATAATTAATTGTAAAATCAGTCGGGTGAGAGATCGTTACCTTATTCCAATACATCAGTCTATCGTATAATATAGGCTTATGAGCCGAAAAAAAGTTACTTAAATACTCGATACCCAAATTGCAGTCATCAATGTCATATACTTTTTATTTCAATTAGCTACCTATTGTTTAAAATATAGGATGTTATCGGCACATATGAATAAAAAATCTTAACCTTATATTGTCTTTAATTATATGAATGTAACTAGATCAGGAGCAAGAGAAATCAAAATGGAGATTAAATTTTTTATTGTATTGGACTAAATTATGCGGTTTTTGGGCGGAACCGTTTAAATTCCGCGCGGTTTTGGGCGGTCTTAAACTTTTGAGTTTCGTGCGGTTTTTGGGCAATTTTAGCGAACTCTGGTGGCGGTTTCTACTTACAATAATCTGGGAATCCTGGTTGTGGCAAGACCACGTTTGTCAAACAATTTTTGCGACACGTTGACCGTGTAAGTGAGATTCATTTCGCGTGAATCATTCTTTGTTACGGTGAGTGTCAGTCTAGTTAGCGGGATATCAGAAATAATATGGAATTCCATGAAGGGTTACCCCAGAGCACGCATTGGGCTGGAGACTTAGGACCAAAGCTAGTTATCGTTGAAAATTTGATGCTCGAATAATCCAATCGCAGTGAAGCTACCATAAATATATTTACCAACGGCAGTCATCACAATAATCTGAGCGTTATCTTTATCACGCAAAACTTATTCCATCAAGGTAAAGGTCAGCGCGACTTGTCGCTAAACTCTTAGTACATTGTTATCTTTCGAAATTTACGTGATTGTGCTTAAATACAGCATCTGTCGAGACAAGTGCATCAGGAAAATCCTCGATTTTTACAAGAGTCTTATTGGAACTCTATGTCGTCACCGTTTGGCTATCTTTTCTTGGATCTCAAGCAAAGAACACCAGTTAATTGTCGATTTCGTACTTGTATTTTCTCGGACGACGAATATCAGTACGTATATGTGGCAAAAAAACAGATGAAAGGAAGCGACACAGCAAATCAAGTCCCCGTATTAACGTTGTGATGGCGTCAAAGTCACGTTTTCCATTTGGTCAGAAGCACACCGACATTTTAAGAGTTCCGTATCATATCGACACGGAACAACAGAGAGCGTTGTTACGCAAAGCTGATGCTACACTGATCAGGAACTTTTGCAAGTGTGCGTTAAATACTCTAGAAGGAAACGTACAACTTAATCCGACGAACAAAAAACGCTTACGAAAACACGCAGAAGTTCTTACAAAACTCGCTGACAAAAAATTCATTTGACTTTGAAGAAAACAATTACCTTACAACAGAAAGGAAGCTATTTACCTGCTTTTTGAGGTCCACTCCTGGGAACAGTGCTTTCGCTTGTGTAACAAAAAAAAATGAAGCACGCGAAAAAATGATTCTTCTTTCCCAAGAGAACGTGAAATGTTTGCGAAGTGCGTGTCTCAGCGATGGTCCAAAAAGCCATTATTCAAAAAACATATGTATGCAGTATTATCCAAATAATACTACTACGTATTACGTGACTAGACTACCACAACAAATTCGCTTGCACGGTCAATGAGACGTTGGAATAACAGAGACTGAAATACCACTGACGTTTCAACTGAGTAGTCCACTGAGTAGTGAAAAATAGCGAGAGTAAGATAACCGTAAGAATCATATCACGACCACATACGATACTAGAAGAATAAAAAGAGGCCGTTTCTTATGTTTACCTTATACATGCCCCGATCTGTACACAAATATCGAAGAAATGATTGAAGAAATAAATAGGTATAATACCGTGCGGGGTCACGTGATTTTTAATTTGGAACGACGTGTTTACGCTGTTGTAAAGTTAGTCTGCCCCGAAGCGTCCAACAGCGAATAAGTACACCGACTAACTATATCAGAAAAATTTCATAAAATTTTTGGATTTGAAAGTTCCACGATAATTTTTGTTGAAAAAAACGAGATTAAATCAGTTCAACCAGCGAATCTCGCCAACGCTTTACCATCTATGCTCGTGGTTTACAGCGAATTCTGTGAACAATAAATCGTAGGAGATGTTTAATCACGTTTTTTAGAAAGGGGTGTCGTTGGACCTTTAAGGTTACCCGTACAGTAGTATCAAAAATAAATTTTTTTCACCTCCTATGTACATGCTAATATTTTTTAACTCGTTACACACCATTGAAATCGATATAGGAGACCAAATTGGTAGACTTCTACCATTTGGCTTTGGGATTCTAACGGTGACACTTCATTTCAAACGAATCGATTGAAAATGATGGACCCCAACGACAACTATTTTTTTCCACAAAGTGGTAGTGGGCATAGTCTGAGCACGATTTATAGAAACAGTAGAGGGAGAGTTGGGCGCATTTACGTTGGTTCTTCCTATCAACAAGAGCACAGAGGTATGGGATCGTTTCTTGCTTGAGTGTTTTGACGAGTTCTGCCCCTTATTAAACGAGATGCTGTTGTCAAAGAAGCCGTTCGAACAGGTATGAACATCTTGTCTGACATCACCACTAGAAATATGCCTTTCAAAGAGACATTTCACAATCGTGTAACGGAGTCTGACGATGTGTTAAAGAAAAAAGCCGAGGAGAAATCAAATAAACTTATGGAAGGTTCGGGTTTCCAAGGCAGTCGCTTCGATGCACTATTTTAGTTGCAACTGGACGGTGGCTCTGCACGGTCGACGCGTGGTCGTCGTAAGACAACGGGTAAAAAGTAAATGGTAAAAAAAGTGTGGAACCAACGCAAAAAGAAAACGAGACCGAAGAGGAGCGTCGCATCAGAGAAGAAGAAGGAGACGAAGAAGAGGAAAAAGTAAAGAACCGCTAGATACATTTTTGATAGTCAAATAAAGGAAATAGCTTTCTCAGCACAGCCACTCGTTTAAGTGTTGAAAGTTTGAGCTTCTTATGTTTGATATTCCATCGACGCAGACAACCATCGAAAGACCGTAATGGGTGCAGTACAAATCGATACACGGAGAAATGTTTTCCTATAAAAAGTAAAGTAAGACATACGGCAACCTACAGGTAGCATGACGTACCTCAAAACTCAGCGTACACAAAACTGGTACCCCAGATTTTGAGGTTCCATTCATTTAACCAATATGTACAGTTCGTATCAGTCATCACGTGCGGTACCTCAAAATCTGAGGTACCAGTTTTGTGTACGCTGAGTTTTGAGGTACGTCATGCTACCCGTAGGTGGCCGTATATCGTACCTCACTTTTTAACGGAACACATTTCTCCGTGTATAATCGCTAACGGAAGATTCACCCATCAAGTTCGTCATACCAGGTAATGGCGAAGAATATACTGATCTTGCTCATACCATGAGCAGTCTACGTATCAAATTTTGTGTCAATGAAGATGATGATCCAAGTGCTGATCTATTGGTTAAGGTCACAAAAGCGAGACCAATAAATAATTTTATGCATTCGCTGTTCAGTCAAGTCGATGTATTCTTCAGTCAAAAATCTGTATCACCACTGAACAGTTCCTACACTTACAGGTTGTGCCTGCCAACTTTATTTAATTGTGGACCTGCTGAAAAATCATCGCGTTTGACGAGTGCGTTGTAGTATGCCTATACAGCAGGAAATATTGATTAGGTGTTGGATGCCAACAGGGGTCTAACAAAGTGGCATGCATTATTGCCAGCAAAAAAATCGATCGATCTCATTAGTTATCTTCATTGTAACGTGTATGACCAGGAAAAATTACTCATCAATGGTGTTAAAGTAGAAATGCTGTTGGTAAGATCTCGTGATGTTTTTGTCTCATGGACAACTCAAATTTAGTATCTGTTTGCATCGAAGAAGCTAATCTTTTAGTAAAACGAGTTAAAATAAGTCCATCCGTTTTCCTTGCCCGTGCTAAAGCACTGTTGAAGAGGACAGAAAAATACTTGCTTTCGTGGGTTGAGGTTAAAGCTGTGACGATGCTCAATGGTATTCACGGCGACACGTTGGATAATATAATTTTGAGACAATTGCCAAAATGAATAATTGTCATTTTTGTAGAAAACCAAGCTTATAACGGCAATCGTACAATAAATCCATTCAGTTTTCATCATTTTAACATTAGTTTTCTCTGTTTGTACATTGACGGTGTTGAAGTACCTTCCAAGCCATTGCCACTGGACTTCAAAACTAATAATTTATACGTAGATGCTTACCATACCTTGTTTTCGGGCGCTGGGGTTCAGTTTCTCAACGAAGGAAGCCACATTGATCACAAATCTTATTCACACGGGTACTGTCTATGTGCTTCCGATTTAACACCCGATCTACCAGCTAACGAAGGTTGACATTGGAATCCAATTAGACGTGGTAGTGTAATATTGGACGTTCGATTCACCAAAGCGCCGACTACTACAATAGTAAACTGTATCATGTATGCCAATTACGCGAACATTCTTGAAACTGATGCGTCACGCCAAGTTATTATTGACTTTAGTTGTTAGATGGCGCTATCAAGTATACATGCTTGTATACACAAGCTTCACCGTTTGCGCACATCACTCTCTTGCTTTGCTTTCTGATGGTAGAATGGAGTATACATAATGGATCTCGTCGTAGACATTCAGTATTTTAAGGGGAAGAAAGACATAGCGGTACCAAAATTAGTTGCAGTTGTTGCTCAAAACAATAACTTTTCTGCGCATTGGGTTGTTACGCCATCTTATGATTTACGAAAGTTAAGTAGAGAAAGCACAAGGACAAAATACTTGGTTGTCTCCGCGTCATTATGGACTTGACTATTTTGAGAGTGACGTACCATTGAAATCTATTAATAAAATTTTGCAATATATTGGAAGAAGTGCGCGTAAAATTAACGTCAGAGGTTGTGAAAAGTGGTACGATTTACATTGAATTCAAAAATTTCTCGACAATTTTTTGTACGATTTGAAAAAAAACGACGAAATTGTCAGACGTCTTATTTCATTAAAGTATAGCAAAAAATGTTGTCACTCAGTGTTAGTTGGTAGTGATTGCTCGGTAGGATGCGTGCAAAATAGTTGCAGTTTAATATCTCTGATATAAAATTTAATCTTGCAAATGTATCCATGTATGCGTTTCAAATATTTGTAGTTGACACATTCCTAAAAGTGCATCGACAAATGTATTATGTTTTATCGTTTTGGATTCCGAAAATTGAAGACGTCTATGTTCTCCGCAACTACCTCTGAATGTTTACACTTTTGTAAAAATTTCACAGTCATCGTTTTTTGCAAGCGCGTGATACATGATCGTGCTTGTATCAAGTAACACTTTTTACGATGCTTTCTTCCCTATAGAGGAAGTACCAGAGTTACAAAAGTGTCTGCGGAAGAAAAATTACCATGAATATGCCTATTTTTGCATTAAAGAATACTTATAGACCAACAAAAAATATTATACATTTTTCAAAATCGAAAAATAACCAAGACAATTTTAATAAGGAACTACTTGATTGGGGGCTGCCAAAAGACGATAAAATATTTTTTTCTACTTTGGGAACTTTTGCAACCCTGCATGGTACTACCTCGGTAGAATAAAAGTGTAACGAAATTTTCTATTTTGGCCCTAAGTGAGCCCATAAAAAAAATGTTGCTCGGAATCAACATAAAACAACCACGCCCTTCAAGCACGGAAGCCCTACTTTCCGCCCTAGGTACTTTTCCACCCTGGGGCGCAGAATTATAAGCGGGTCTAAAGTGTGTCCATGAGCGCAAATAGAACTTTGGGCTCTTAGCAAGAAAAATGTTCACAACTTGGGCACAAACATACACTATCCACGCCCTTCAAGCGCGTTCGGTACTTTGCACCCTCGGTACGAAATGAACTATAACTTTACAGCTAAAGCTCATAGTTATTATGATAGTTAAAAATAAAAAATATAAAAAGTCGAGATAAAACAGATGAGCTTACAAATAATTAAACTTTTATCACAAAAATATTTTACTTTACTTTAATAGTCACTTGCTTAAAGGCGGTGTCACATCTATCAATGAGATTAAATCGACCCTATATTACTTGGTACAAGGTCCTCCTGCATTAACATTTTTTTATGTAGTTTTTGTTCTGACTCAGCCAGCTTACAAAAAAGTACAAAAATAACCGTGAAACTCTTTGAAAATCAATTGGTAATAACTCACCAGTAGAACTTTTAGAGTTTGATGCTTCAACCTGGCTCCACAGCGCTACTTCTAAAGTGGTAGATCCTACGTACAGTCGTTGCTCTTGACTTTGAGATTTGTTTTTGTTATCTTTTGTCTTGGAAAGAACTAAAAAAAAAAAAAAAGAATAATTTTTTTATCAGTTAATGATTTAAGCAAAAATTTCAAGAAGACGTAAATCAGTGCTTATCCGAATTATTGTTTATCGCTGCAAGCGAATACCCTTTCGTCATACCTGGAATTGTAGTAATTGATGTTGTTGTTGCTTTTGTGGTACCTGCTTGTTGTAAGCTCAATAACCCAGCCGATGTACTACAACTTAACTGTCCATTCGATATGTAGTTAGCTCCGTATGATACACTGTCACCTCCGTAAATATTTTCATCATTTTTCCCATCATCTAGCTAAAATCATTTGACAGTAAAATACTTAATGATAACGGTTTTTACTTACAAACAGTACTATGAAATATGAAGAAAGTATTTTTACTATTAGTATTTTGCTATCAATCAATATGTATGAGTCAGTTTACAAAAACTACAATATTCCATGAGACATATGTTTAAAAACAATGTATGAAATTATTTTTAGCCAAAAAATATTTTAAACGGTAAAAACTAATTCTCTTTAAAAAGCCATTTTGAGATAAAGCAAAAAAAAAAGTTATTTTTTAACAGTATGCATGAGGTTTTAATTGTAGAGCCAAATTTAAAAAAAAAATTACAATTGCTTGTGACACATGATTTTATGAACGAAAGTGGTCTACTTTGGGAATTTGAATAGGACCATTCCGTATTCTACAGCGAATAAGTACATCGTCAAATTTTTTGCCATCCAGAATTCGGATGCGGGCTACGCACTGTGTCGTCGGGCAGTAATAAATTTTAAATGAAAAACGCAAGAAAGTAATGCTTTTAGTGCCGTGTCCCATAGGGAGTACGTTTTATCACATCCTCCGTTATAAATAATCTGAGAAAGCATTTTCTCAAAAACGAACTATAAATATATAATTGAAACTTCTGCAATTCTAAACAGATTCACACTTTGGGGCCCTATGGAAACCGTGCATTTTTTTTTTTCAGCGTGAAAAATATTGTAATTCGAGCCACTCAATTCTTCTTCGTTAATTACGGGAATTGATTTGCTAATAACTTCAGAATTATCCATGACGGGTGAGTCCGCAGTGAGTCTTTTAAATTGTGGAATGGAAAGATGACCTGCAATATTAAATTATTGCACAACGATGTTTTCCTCTACTTAATCATATATTATAGGCTTACAATTTTTCAGATTGAAAGTAGATGAAATCCTCATGCGTTCGATTGCATATAAGAAACTATATGGTACAAGAATAGAAAGACATATTGAAATATGTAGTTGACACTTAAGGGAGATGAAGCTCTGTATGAATTTTAAACATGTGTGGTTGAATTTTCAAGTTTTCAAATGACATCTAAATAGATCCAGCGAAACATAATCATTGACCAGATTTTTAGAATTAAAAATGAGTACTTCTGTATAGGCTAAGATAATCTTCTGGTTAGTGACGATAGTAATTCCTTTATAGCATCGAAATTTGTAAACAAAATGTCCCTAAAAATAAGGGCTGGTGGAGGTGGGTAGAGGGGGGCCATGGAAATGTTAAGGGGGGTTAAGGGGTCCCGAGATACTTGTAATCCATCGAAAATAAGGAAGAAAACACACGAATTCTCCTTCATTTTAAGGGGTGGGGGAGTGGGGAAAGCTTGTCATAAATCACTAGATAATATCGGGAGATACATGCAACTATAAAATTAAGTATTTGATATATTGTTGTCATATAAGTGTGTGTACCATTGTACATCTCTTTCAATATAGTTTCTGAGATGTTTTCATCTCTTTTTTCCCAAGCACCCATGAAGCAAATGGACACACAAGTTGACTTTTTTGGGTTGCTATTATTTTTATCTCTGCATAAATTTTTCATACATATATATATATACGTGTGATGACTCATAATTTATTTAATGATAACATAATAACGACCGTTAAATCTATGACCAATAGCCTTATAACTTATCAATGAAATGATAATTAATTTATCAAAGGGATATATACAGCGGAAGATGAGCGGGCGGAGCGCGCAGAGCAAGCTAAGCTTTGTTAATGTGTGAGTGAAAGTGTCCGTAATTTCCCGACTTCTTTTATTTGCTCCTGCTCCGGAAAAATGTATAGTATTGCATATTTTCTGATTTTTGAAAAAGCACAGGTAGAATAAAATATCATTTAGGGGTACCACCTCGCTGTTAAAAGATCTTCGTGTTATTAAAATGGAAAAGGTATGAATTTTCGTCATTTTTGCAATTATTTCATCCCCAAACTACACTTATGAATGAAATGCCAAAATTTTTCCTTATACTTCCTCCTCTAGTGTCCCTAGATAAGTGAAATTATAAAAAGCTTCTTTGACAACTTTACTTTCCAGTCCCTGTCTCCGACGATCAGGTGAGATCTCATGTAAAATCTTATGCCAAAACCTCAGTTGAGCACTCAGCTGAGTTTGCACCTGAGATATCACCTGAGATTTTTGAAAAAAGTTCTCGCAGGAGCAAGTTATTTTTGCATAACAAACGATTTCCAGTCTTTTGGGATGTACGTATTTAGAAATAATTTTTTAAACTTTTTACTTATTATACAGCAGGACTAAATCATAAAATGTAACCTTTTTTTTTTTTTATTCACGGCGGATGCTGCTGTTGACACCTTTTTGATCATTTGTATCCCTACGTGGGAATGAGCTAGAGATCTGTGACTGCTATGATGACGTCATTACAAGTACAATATGTCGGCTCGAAAAAATTTTAACACTTCTAAGGTTGCTGTAACTATTCTTTTAATTTGAAAACCTATTTTTTATCGTTTTTCTGAACAATCTTAATTGTTAACAATCGTATCTCACAAAGTATAAACAATTTTTTTGTTGTGCCTTAAACTATCCTAACGTTTTTTGTCGTTTTTAATAAATGAAATAATACCTGAAGAACAAAAAACGATGTTATCGCTAACATTTTGGAAATTTTTCCATTAAGTCAAATTATCATCGTCTGAGAATTGTTATAGATTTGTATCCATGGAGCGACTAAGAGAAAAAATTTAAAATCATATTTTTAATTGAATATGGTGAAGATTTTTCTCCTACTTTTTTTCAACCTTTCACAACTTATAATAATTAGTCTCATCAAGTTTTACTCATACACCAGTCAACCTCTACGAAACGCGTTCTCTTTATACTTTCCAATTACTTTTTTTTTCATCTAAGACTTATTATAAGAAATATTTAGTTTCAGTTGTAAAAATCAAAGAAGTATTTAAAAATTTAAAAGTTTGCGGATAAAAATACGATAATTTGAGGAAGTTGTTTGCCAATTAATTTATAGTAGTTTTCCACATAGTTATTTATATCTTAGACCTTCGTTAGAACAATTTGTTGCAACTTGTAGATGTAAAAAGGAACGTTGATTAAAAAATTGTAAATAACACAATTACATTAACAATGATGATTTGAATTGTGCAATACCGTTCGATCGCCAACGCTAAAGCTTCTACAAATAGACAATTACCTTTTTCTTTACAGCCTTCGACATTTTAATCAAATATAAGTGATCGACACGTGAAATATAAGCCATACATGAGACTATAATGCATGAATCTGTACAGCGTTGATTGAAATAAAAATTTGGCCACTATTACAAAACACCTGCCTTAATTCAAACGATTCAAGTATTACGTAATTATCTACGTAAGGATCATTTTTAATTTAATAAGTTTTTCTCTCCTAAGTTGCAGATTATAATTGTACTTCCTTTCTTGCAAGGGTATCAGTTAACAAGCTACGACGAGTATCATTTTAGAAAAATTTATTTAACTTGGTACTCTGTTTGTCCAAAAAGCTGCTAACAGTATAAGCAATGAATTAATTATGTCAAAATTTATTTATTGACTGTATATTGTCCCTTTAATTACAAAAATAGATCAAGTGTAAGTCCGCAGTCAATAACAAATTATCGTAAGTTTTTCTCCGCTAAAGTTTTTTATTAGTCTAGAGAGCTTTTTTTGATTAAGTAGGCTGAGACCATACATTTAGTATATCTATATCTATAAGTTACCTATGTGAGTGACAAAATACTTTGCTCAAGCACACATAGGTAACCATTAGAAATATATACACTTAAGGCACGGCACCAACATTACTAACTGCATAAAAAACGCTGTCACGACTCACCAAGCACTCTAGCGAAGACGAAATTTTGATAATCTGTTAGATCTGGGCCTACATTGATCCCTTTCTGTTATTTTAAGAACAAAATGCTGTCAATAATTAAAATTTGGCGTAATTAATTCATCGTCTATACTGGGCTTGGCTGAAGGTCTTTATATTTAGGGCCCAGACCAAGGACCCGTAGCTCACGATAGGCTAGCGTAAGAATCAACGTAGCTTACGATTTGTCGGGACAACATTGAAGGACTGAAACCCAACGCTGACTGGGAGCTAATTTAAGCATCAGCTCCTCAGTTTGTGCTTGGCCACTAAGCAGCGCTGAAGATAGCGCCGGGGTGCGAGTACCAACTGTACCCGATGGGGATCGCAAAGCTCCGCAACCGTATAGTCGTGATAAAGATACTGCGGCTAATACTATGCAAAAAAATTTTGCGTTTGAAAAAATGTGTATCTAACGTTTTCTGATTGAAGCAATGATGCCTTTGTAGCATCAGCACCAATGTCACCATCGGTCAAAAAGGTAACCATTTGTGCTTGGATGAATCCTTAGGAACACATAGGTAGGAAGTCATTTCCTTTTTTTGTCTCCAGTCCACATACGTATACGCGACGTACATATATCTGTATACACTATGAAGTACATATAACTATCAGTTAAAATTGGAATACGAACAATCATTAATAATTATTCTCTCAGTATAATAGTTCTTTTTCCTATTTACATTGGAAAATGCAGGCACTACGATATCAATTGTTTTTAATTAAATTGTGAACTGAATTTTGAAAAAAAAACATAACATTACCTTGCCACATTCAATAATACTGCCACTCTGTTACTGGTTTCACAGAAATATCATGCAATAAATACGACAATGTGTTACGTAATAGATGATAATTTTAATTGATGGATGATAATTTTCTAAAACAATTGCAAATAATACTTCCATACTGTACGGTGAGTATGGATATACATTTCATGTATATATATGGGGACTGGCGGAACAGAGAGAAAATAACCGTCATTTAAACTCGGCTTTAATATTGCAAGTAAAACTACGTGATTTCTTTACAATGAAACCTTTTTTCATTTGTACGACAACAAAATTGTCTAAATGATTTGTCCTCAATAAAATAAAATTTATCATTTTCTAATACGTGCCTATGTAGTACTAGGATTCATCCCACCACCGATTGTTACCTTTTTGACCGATGGTGGCGTTAGTGCTGATGCTATCAAGGCGAAATGTCGAACTGATTAAACTGAGTTTCACTTCTACCTGAATTGTTACAGAGGAGACAGATAAGATTTGCTTGTATGCTGTAGTGCAGAAAAGGGTACAATAAGTGTTATATATTTTTTTACGTGTTTGTGACAATAATAAAATGTAATTGCTGAGAAAATAATTGTAAAAAATTGTAGGTCCATTTAGGACGAATTATTTTTGTTGGTGAGAAAACATGGGAGCCTTCGAATAAAAAAAGTTGTGACAAATTTTTAAGGGAGATCGCATACATGATTTGGACTAAAAACTATTTCATGCGAAAATACGCATGTGTTGCCCCTTTAAATTGAATCAATATTTAGGTAAGTATCTTTTCTTTTTAATTATATAAAATTACTAAATATTGAAAATGTTCCACATTTTTAAAAATGTTATAGGTTTACATCACGATTATTGAAAGAAGAAAAAAAAAATCTAGAGAAGACTGGAAATATTTGATTAAGAGATCTACAGAAAATCTAACAGTCTATACAAGAGACAAAAGACCGCTGCCAATTTATTGGCACAAAGCTTCCTCATTCACATGTTCTACTTATTTTTTACACACTCACTCATCATTTTTATTTTTTCCTCAACCATAAATGTTTTTTTTTATGGAAATTTCATTATCTTAACTATGTCCTATCACAAAAAATTCTAAAACAAAGTTATGTTTCGAAAAAATTCATTTAAAACAATTATTTGATTTGATAATTCTAATTTCAAATGTACAATATACTGTATAGCTTGGATGTATCAATTTTATTAAATTATTTATTTTTATAAATTAATTCTTATCACCTCTTAGACCAACGAAGTAGATCTGATGATTGTAAATAAGAAAAAAAGTATAGTTTGTTTTTTAAAATTGAATGTAGAAAGTTAAATCATTAACAAAATAACATATAATTCCTATGAAGGAAAATATTTAGAACACATTGATATTGTACTCATAAAAATAAAAGATATTTTCATTTGAAGTGGATATAAATCACCAATCGTCGATAACAATATGTTTCTAAGTCATTTTCATAAAATAATTAATTTTTATATAAATTGCAGTATAATATTTATCGGAGATTTTAATTTCGATTCATATAATGATAACAGTTACTCGGAATTACTTTTAAAAGATAAAAATTTTACCAGAGCGCTACCAATTTAAATATGTACGGAAAATTACAATATTTAAATTGATGTTGGATTTGTTAAATTGTAGATAACTACACTTCGAGTGCTTATAAAAATTATTTTTCAGACCACAAACCAATTTTTATAAGAGTTAATCATAAATATACTTATCAACCAAATAATAAAATAATAAATATTTTACACGACGAATTAACGAATAAAACTAACCCTATCAATAGTAACGGAAATGAAAAATTTGAAAAGAATAATGAAATTATCGATAAGAAAAACAAAAAAACAAGTTTAGTTATTAGAAGTATGTCTTATAACTCAGAAATATTTAAATATAAACATCTGTCGAATGATGATCAAGTATCTTGTGATGCTAATGCTACTTTACATGCATTATTTTATTGTACAAGAATACGACGTAATATAATTTTAAATAATAATGATATTTCCAATGTTTTAACAAAATATATGAGTAACCAATTATATACATTAATATTAAGAACGCAAACACATGAAAAATATTCTGAGAGAATTCAACAAGACGTTATTGCATTCATAATAAATTTTTGTTACAAATTTAATGATTTTAACGAAATAGTTTAACATAAGTTAATGGTAATATCTTATTGTGATTATTGTGACTATATTGTTCAAGAAACAACTGATAATATTGTTATTTCAT
Source organism: Copidosoma aretas (assembly GCA_030522625.1). NCBI lineage: Eukaryota > Metazoa > Arthropoda > Insecta > Hymenoptera > Encyrtidae > Copidosoma > Copidosoma aretas. The sequence continues at coordinate 6,423 of JAPYYV010005764.1, read as the reverse complement.
AATATTTACCAGAGAATGATATATCAAACGTTAATAATTTGAAAGATATAATAGATTTAAATTTTTATAAAATAAAACAAATTGAAAATGACCATAGTCGTACAAATTTACTAAATCAAAGAACTCTTATAGATAAAATCAAAAATGAAGTAACCATTTTATCAATGATCTTACAATAAATAACTTATTTACAAAAGAATTAACAATTAACGATACAATATTCAATACATTGAGTGTAATACACCATGAAGGAGAAAATGTATCAGCATGACATTATACTAAAACATTGAAAGAAAATAATAAGTTTATTCATATAAGTGATTCAATAACTAATCAAATACATCCATTAGAAAATATATCTAATGTATACACAATTTTTGTCGAAAAAAAAAATTGATATTTTAAAATAATACCTGAAAAAAAGCTCAAAAACTTGTAGTTTAAAATGCTTCTTATAATGAATAGTAGATGACAATTTAGTATGTTGTACAAACTGCCGTAGGATAATTCACTGCTAAGTTTGGTATGCCTATGTTTGATAAATCTTAAAAAATTTTAATTTAATGACCTAAATTAACGGTAAAAATATACGTTTTGGTTAGTTAACACGCGGACCTCCATAACGTCCAAGATCAAGTGATATTTAAAAGTTTAAACTCTTGTGAGATCCAGCACTGGTTTTCAATTAGAAAACTTTTATAAAACACGAAAAATAAAATTTTAATCGGAAATCAGAGATCTATCTTAGTCTATTATTGTTTACATAAGAAAATAAAAAAATTTAGTATATCATGTTTTTTGTTATTCTATTTGACCAACTTAATAAAAATCAGAAAAATTTTAAAGTATTCTTAAATATTATTTATTGTCAGATAATTTTACATTGATCCGATAGATGAGAGATAAGAAGTACATTTTCAAAGCTCGGTCCTAATGTATGACGTCTTATGGGTAGAGCAAAAAAAGAGCTCTAAAACTTATAGTTTAAAATGCTAATAAGAAAATTATAGAAATTTAATATTTTTTAATTCGTCCTACGATAATTCACTGCTAAATTTGGTAGGCCTCTGTTGACCTCGGAAACGTCCAATTATGCGCTTTTTAAAAGTCTAAAATCGCTTAAGATCCAAGTATTATATTTTAAAAACTGAGTAAATATGACTATAAAATAATTAAAAGTTATTTAAATTTCTTTCTTATTCTGATTAAAAAATAAAAAACTTTATTCTTCATCACATTTTTAAACCTACAATTAAAAGAAAATGAATAAACTGAAATTACTATTTCATCATAGTATGTATGGCTATAGGCGAGGACCACGAAATTTTCAAATATAGTATCAATATTTTAAAATGGATTTTATAAGATTATTAAAAAATATCTAAAAATGTTATTTGATACACTTTTTTAAAATAAAAAAAAATCCAACTTGCCACAGCAGTTCCTCTAGAGTAGCGTGGAAAACTGCTAAAAAATTTTTTTTTTTATATTTATGGAAATGAAATATGTTTTTATGTAACCGAAAACTATAATATTAATTTTCTGAGAATCAATAAGCATTACTTTGAAATTCTTGAAAATAATGAAAATTGTATGTTTTATTTGACTGTAAAAAAGTTGTTTTAATAGTAATATCCCAGGGTTTGTAAAATTTTATATAATATTACGACATTATATAGGACGTATCATAATGCACTATAACATTTGAATAGATTTTGCGTTCTTCACTATAAATTTTTCCTTCTTCTTTACACTTATAAGAACGAAATTTTTTGAATATATAAAGCTTATACTTTAAATATGATTCTCTAATCACAAAAAATATTTTTTTAGCTGTGATAAGAATCTCAAAAGATATGACTGATTACATACATTCCTCGTTTGCACTCACGCAAGCCGAGCTCCTAAATTTTTTAAATTTCAATTCAATACTTTTTATGGGTAAAATTTAATGATTGTTTTGAATTCCAATCGTAAAATACCCTAAAATGACAATAAATAGCTTAAAAATCCACTTTTCCGAAAAAATAGATTTTGAAAAATAAAAAAAATAAAACTAAAAAAAATATATACAGCATAATCCAAATTTTTTTTATAGCGGTGATTGAAATAAAAAAAAAAAAAAATAAGCCCTGTTGCACAAAAATCGGCCTAAGAAATCCTGAGATATGACCGATTATATCCATTCTTTACTTACACCTTCGCACACCCAGCTAATAAATTTTTTTAATTTTAACTAAATACGTTTTTTGTGTAAAATTAAATAATCTTTCAGAATTCCCATCGCAAAATAACATTCATTGACAATAAATAGCATAAAAATCATTTTTTCCGAAAAAATCGATTTTAAAAAATCGATAAAATCAAAAGAAACAAAAAAAATACAGCAAAACCTATTTTTTTTTAGCGGTGATGGGAATAAAAAAAAAAAGAAGCCCTGTTGAATCAAAATCGATCGTAGGAATCTTGAGATACAACTGATTACACACACACACATACACTCACACTCACACACACACACACACACGCACACGCGCACGCACACATACGCACACGCGCGTGCGGATGGACGGACGGTCGGACGGACGTTTTTGCGAGAGTAATGTACATCCATTATAACGTCCATAAAACGTATTTATAACATGTTATCTCGACATGTGATTTTCCGTCAAGTACAAAGCTTCCTCTATGAGGAAGCGAACAAAAGGAAAAATTGCGTGGACGTCAAAGAGGCTTGTTTGCATCACATTCATGAAAATCTTGAAAAGAGTATTGTTGTATGATAATGGGGCAGAATTATCGTTAATATAATGTCTTTATGGTCATATGTATTTGGAAATAAGTAAAATAATATGAGCATTGTCGTTTATCATTAAAAATTACCACCTGACCCTCTTATTGTATGTCAATTAATAACAATAGTATAAAAGAAGTTTATTGTTTTGTATTGATTGCCCTATGAAATAAAAAATAGAATTTTTAACCCAATTTTATTTTACCAGACGTGTTATTCAATGCAATACTTCTATGATAAAAAATTCAAGAGTTTCTAGTAGTAGTTATAGCTTGTTACAGAGGTAATTTTATGAAATTGAAATTGGCGGTTCCCAAAAAAATTAAATTGTGGACATAAAACGATTTTTTTTTATATCTATCTCACGGAATACAAATTAACTGTGATTTTTGTTTTTTCCCATATTCAATTAAAAATGGCGGCAAGGATCCCAAGGATCTCTAGTTCATACCCACGTAGGGATGATCAGAAAGGTGTCAACAGCAGCATTCGCCCTGAATGCAAATAAAATAGGTTACATTTTCTAATTTTTTTCAAAAATTTTCTAAGTTCTGCTGCATGATAAGTAAAAAATTTCAAAAATCAGTTCTAAATACGTATATCCCAAAGACTAGAAATCGTTTGTAATGCAAAAATAACTTGCTCCTGCGAAAAGTTTTTTCTAAAATCTCAGTGATATTTTAGATGCAAACTCAGCTGAGTACTCATCTGAGATCTTGGCATGAGATTTTACATGAGATCCTACCTGAGATATCAGCTGAGATCTCGCATGATCGTTGGAGAAAGGGGTGCCTTGGCACAAAATTGCACTAATTTAGAAATGAAGATCAATATTCCGCTGCTTCAGTAATTTTCATTCAATCTTAATTTCTTAACGCTCGTCTTATGCCTTATTAGATTCAAGATACAGTCAACATATAAATATTTTTTAATTATTTAACAAGTAAACAGTTACGTCATATTTTTTATGCAAAAATGTTTAGAAATCGTATAAATGTTTTCTTGTAAGTATAAACAATATTACGTAACTGTTTACTTGTCAAATATTTTAAAAAATTGTTAACGTTGACTCGATTTTTAATCATTCAAGGAATTAAACGAGCTATAAAAATAAGGACTGAATGAAAAGCCGAGAAGTCTCCAAACTTTTATGAAGTTTTTTTTTTAGATGACATGGTCTGAATATGCGAAATGAAAAATAAAAAAAAAAAACGTTTTTTTATTTCCTAAAATACCCCTTTTCTTCGTAAAATCTGCTGTTTAGTCAGTAAGTATCAATAATGGTCGTTAATAATTATTTCAAAATTAAGCCAATACATATTGCATGAGCCACTCCAGGGAGGATAGAGCAAGTGGTGCCGTATCAACTTTGGGGCATATAGCCGCGAACCGCACTGTTGCGTCCAACGCGCTAGTACTTACATGATTGTTGACAAATCATCACCAAAAAATTATGAGTCATTTATGGAGTTATAAGGTTTCTATTAGTTTGTGTCAAAATTTAGTAACTGTGTCCGCCGTATTAGAGAAAATTACACCCCACAAATGTACAGAGCACAAACGCTTCAATTGAAAGAAGTCTGCAATAAATTTTAAAAAATATAAAAATTTTTGGCATAGTATTATTCTATTGTCTTCTAAAAACATCCGTACATTATTTTAGGTCAAAAGATTCAGTAAAAAAAATTCTGGAAACAACTTAGTGAAATTTTGTCGTTCCACTGCTCGTCGCTTGGCTGCTATTTGTTTACATTTGCTACCTGGAGTAAATTTTTAAATATTCTTTCTGAGATTGCTATGAAATAAAAAAAAAAAACACCTTACAAACAAGTAACTATACGAAAGCTTTTATTCTCTTAAATCGATTAGTATCTTAGGGCCCCTAAAAGACCAGATGGTTACAAAAGTTGTGAGAAAAAATGTAAACAAATAACAGCCAAGGGACGAGTAGCGGAACGACAAATTTTCACTCAGTTGTACCTAAAATTTTTTCTACTCAATATTTTGACCTGAAATCCTGTACGGATGTTTTTAAGAGACAATAGAATCATACTGTCCAAAAAACTTATAATTTATAATATTTATAGCAGACTTTATTCGATTGAAGGAATTGTGCTCTGTACATTTGTGGGTTATAAATTTTTCTGAAACGGCGGACACAGTTATTAAATTGTGACACAAACTAATAAAAACCTTATAACTCCATAAATGACTCATATTTTTTTCTTAATGATTGTTCAACTATCACGTGAGTACTAGCGTGTTAAACACAACAGGGCAGTTCGCAGCTATGTGCCCCAAAGTGGATACGCTATCACTCGCTTTATCCACCTTAAGTTGTCCAAAAGTAAAAAAATTTTAAAGAAGAAAATATAGCAATTCATTTTCAATCAAAAAATTTTAGCACCACCAATCAAAAAAGACGAATAGTGATAGGTGCTTTTTTACATTCTAACTTTAAAAAAATCAAATAAATAACGAGTTTTAGCAAAAGTTCTGGGGTTTCCTTGATCAAAGTAATAGAAAAAAAAAAAAATTTACAACGCCAATTCTTACTATTTTTTGAAAAATAAATAGAATTCAGCCTCAACGCATTGGAATGTTGAGTTACGATAAGTCCTTTTTCTAATTTTTACAGGTAAGAGAACACTTTAGTAACGAGTTTTACTAAAAAATTTGACGTGTCGTAGTCAAGGTGATTTACAAAAAGAAGGTGATTATTTAATCAGTAATTACAGTTTAGCTCCAACGCACTGAAATTGTGAGATGGAATAGGTTTTCATTATAGTTTTTAATGGTAAGGAATACTAGAGTTACGAATTAGAGCAAAAAATTTGGCATTTTGAAGGTCAGAGCGATTCGAAAAAAAAAAAACATTAAAAAAACATGCAAAATATTGCGATTTTTTTATGTATTAGCAAGATTTAGCTCAAACGCACTGGAATGTACAGTTCCAATGGGTGCTTGCTGTAATTCATTTATGTTAAAGATCACTAGAGTAACAAGCTATAGCATGATTTTTGGAATTTCATAGATGAGGTTTATTTGACAGTAAATTTTTTCTAAATTAGCGGAACATCAATATTTTTTTACTAAATTAGTGTAGTTTTGCACCAAGGCCCTGGAAAAAAAAGTTTTCAGAAAAGATTTTTATTATTTTACTCATCAAGTCACGCTAGAAGAGGAAGTATGAGCAAAAATATTCGCATTATAATCATGGACGTTGTTTTAAGATACAGTAATTAGAAGAAAAACCAAAAATTGCATCTTTTCCATTTAGATAATATGGAGATATGTCACCGGCGCGGGCGCGGACGCGGCGAGGCGGGAGACCTAAATTTTTTTTCGACCTAATGATTTTTCAAAATTTACTAAACATTTTAAACTATAAATTTTTCAGTAAGTAGGCGTAATAAAAAGAAGTCAAAAACTTACGGACACACTAGATATATATATATAGAGAGAGAGAGAGAGAGAGAGAGAGAGAGATAGAGAGAGAGAGAGAGAGAGAGAGAGAGAGAGAGAAAGAGAGAGTAGAGTAGAGTAGTTTATTAGGCTAAGGACCATAGGGTCCATTTTAGCCTTGACTCATGATACATAGCTGTTGGACAGCTTACAGCATTTCATAG
>JAPYYV010005763.1:0-15032 GCA_030522625.1 Copidosoma aretas | reverse complement strand
ACACACACACACACACACACACACACACACACACACACACACACACACACACACACACACACATATATATATATATATATATATATATATATATATATAGACGGTCATTTTCAAAAAATAGTGTATTTTGATTCTACACTTAATAAAACGTGTTTATATCATGTTGTTTCGATATGTGATTTTTCATCCATAGCATAGCTTCCTCTACGAGGAAGCAAAAGGTGTATTACACTGAAAGCTGCTTTTTCTCAAGTATCTAAATATTAGTTAATAATAACATGCTTAAAATTGAAGATACAAAACAATATATAAAGGATCGAAGACAGCATTTCATGTTAAACAAAAATTATTTTTCCCTAAAATAATAAGCTTTAAATGTTACTTGTCGTTTCTGACCATAAGTACTCCTTTGGAATTAAACGCAGAAATTTTGTTGTTGTGATGCGTATCAAGATCCGTACATTCATGTTTGAAGCATACGAGCGTAAGACTTTTAACCAAAAAGTTACTGGGGTCCGCGTTACAGTATCTCGGGTCCGCGTTAAAGTAAGCTTTTAGAGAATTAAGTCTAGTCTTTGAGGGATTTAATACAAAAAGTGATGACAAAAAGTAAAGTTAATAAAGCAAGATAGAGTAGAAAGTGTTATATTGCATAAAAGTGCACAAAATCAATAATAATAAAGAAAAGCGAAAAGTCAACGTAAAAGATCTTAGCCCCAGCAAAGAAACGATGGCAGACAGCAAGCAAAAAAGGAGAAAGAAGCGTGCACAGAGTAAAAGGAGGAAGATACGAAAGAACGTGCAAAATGATTAAAAACAGAAGAAGTAGGCCAAAAGGTATGAAGAATGTAGTTATAGCACAAGCTTACAGGCTAGATGCCAAATTTTAGAAATATACGGCGAAACTGGCACAGCGGTCAAGAGAATTGCTCTCACTGATAGCAAGGACTAGGGGCATCTTAAATGTGAACGACGGCAACGGTACGATGTTACTACTAGAACCAAAGGAACAAGACATGACAGGCGAAAATCAGTCGGAAAACACAGAGAGAAAAAGAAAAAGAGGGTCGAGAGCAGGGACCGAGGAAGTAGAGAAAAACAAAGATGCAAAGGCGATCATTCAAACAGCAAGGAAAAGCATCGTTTGTATTAGCGCGGCGGTTTGATCTGGATTCAAAAAACAGCGGTACAGGTACATCGAGTAATACCAGAAAAAATCATTCGAGTGACAAGAGCGGATATAACACTAGTAATAGTCATCTCGAGATAAAAACAAGATCAACGACAGAGGCTAACACGAGAGAATAAAAAGGCAGCTACAGCTGAGAAGCAAGCTTCAGTAAGGAGACGAAAAATATGTAACGGCGATGACAACAAATGACAACTGTTCAGACAGCATTAGAAGAAAAAACTGCAGCCACAGCATCAATGGCACTAATTACAGTAGTGCTGCAAGAATATATAGAATCAGGCGAGCGAAATCCGAGAACGATGAAAGAAGCTCAGTAGAGTAGATAGGCTGCAAAAAAATTTGAACACTCATAGAAAGGAGCTAATGAAAAAGTGGTAAACTATTTTTTTTTAACGCTACGTAAGTAGATATTTATTTAAAGCTTGATTAAATCCTTAAAAGCTTTAATAGCTACAATAGTTTATATTACATTATTACATCACGATAATACATTGTATTTTAATTACATTTGGTCTGGGTACCTTGGGTTGATTCTTACAACTACTCGGTGTATTGCCTGAGTCATGAACAGATGTTTACGAATAAACACCAGGACTAACTCCTGCACACCTATGATCGCGTTTCCGCAAGGTAAGAGAAATAGTTTATGGACCCTCGAAATCAACAGCATCGGCGAAACGGCAAGTCCCGGCTTGAACGGCCACCCATCCAAGTACTAGCCGCGCCAAATGGTGCTGCACCTCGTTGATCGACAAAACTGCAACTTTACCACTGCACCACCGCAACCTAGTGATAAACTAGATGAGTAATAAGCAGAAGACAAGAGAACACGAGACGTGCTCAGAGGCAGATGTCGTAGGGAGGTCAAAAGATACTAATATCGGAAGGTTGAACAAAATTTAAATGTAACGGCTAGCGAAAAATACGTAGGAACAATTACTAACAAACCAAAGGTAATTAAGGAACAAGGAGGCGATACAAGTGGTGCAGAGGCAGTGTGGTAGCAGAAAGCTTTAAGTAAGCAAAACCTCATACATGAGTGAAAAAAGAAAAAAGTAAGAAAAATAACGCATATTTGTAAGAGAGATAAGCATAGTTAGAGGAGGTTGAGTAAGGGAGTTGGAAGAAGTTATGTATTGTTGGTTAGATATAAAGGCAATTATAGTTAAAACGAGAGCAACCGGTGTAGGGCTAGTAGTAGACTTGAAGTTACTAGAGAACAAGATATTATTAATGCGAAGCAATCAAAATTATTCCGAAGTTTTAAGGGCTTAAAGAGTGCGGTCAAAGAAAGGGCAAAGGAAGAGAAAAACAAGGAAATAAGGTGCATGAGGGATCATAAGGTAAAGATAAGGGATAAATGGTAGGCGTGGAGTAAATTAAAGGGAGATTTTATAGAGGAGTAAAGAGCGGGAGATTCAAAAGAATGTCTTAGCAGACGTTAAAGAAGGATAAATTAGAAACAGGGTGAAAGAATGGGATAACGGTCTAACTATAAGAGGATTAAAACATAAAAATTATCAGAAGATTAGTGATATCTGAGTGTACACTAATACTAAGACTAGTCTTGCACTCTGGAAACTACAGAAAATAATAGATAACTTCATGCACAAAGAGGAAGCAGTCCCAATTGTCAGAGATATAAATGCGAGAATTGGAGAATAGCAAGTAAATGGCAAAACCGAAAGAAAAAAGAGTAGGCACTTCTTGGATAGGTCAGTGAATGAAGATGGCCAAAATCTGCTGAGTTTTCGCGAAAACGCAGGCTATAGTATTGGGAACGGAGCGATAAAAGGGGATTGTGAATAAGTTAAATGTCACTTTAAGAACGAAATTATATCACCTCCCTGAAGAAATCAGTATAGCAGGGGGAAAGGATAAGGGCGAGAAACAATAAACAATGCAGAATTTCAATAAAATGGGTCGAGAGTAAAAACACGAAGTATAATAATGAAATAGAAGAAAAAAAATGTATAAATATCAAGAGTTTGGATATGCAAAAAAAAAGTACTTACAAAGCATATTTGAAAAGTAGGCAAAGAACTTAAGATGATTGAAATATTAGGTAGAAAATAGTCATACATGTAAGGATACATATCCATCGACTTGTATAGGTGTATAAATCTGGGAGTTCTCAGATCCGTTCGAACATGATGATCGAACACATTTATTTGTACAAATAACTTATGTGCACAATTTGTACAACTCGCTCGTAATTGGTAAAGCGCACGGGTTTTGCAAATAGTTTAGTGTAAGACAAGTCAATTCGCAGCGGCAGTGTCGGCTGCAGTTTTCAGGGGCCGTATTCTGTAATTTAGCGAGCTTCTTCACCATGTCACACCATGCAGGAGTGGTCATTCGTAACTCTTGGGAAAGTTAGGGTGCAACCTAATGGAGAAATGGAATCCGCAACCCGAAATCTAGACTTTTCTGGCTGACCAATAAGAGGAATTCTATAATCCTGACAATTCCAGTTAAAAGCCAACAGTTCACATAGCTCACAGAATTTCTATCAGAAAATGTAAGTAAATGGGCGAGTTTCGATCATGCTACGTATGTTATCTCTTTCACACTCGCAGGCATAAATAAGATCCGTACAGACTTATCCGCTCCCATAATTCCCACCGACTCTATCCAACATCGGTCCAGAAATTCGAGCGTATTGGGTGACAGGAGATTATGTGTATGAGATATATTTGACTTTATTAGTTAAACGCACTTTGTAGCATAGTCTTTGTGTAGTCCATGTCCTTCATAGGGTGTTGAAAGTTCAATAAGCTTGTCCAGTTATTTGCCAAGTTTATTTTGATCCAAATTCTTTCTTAATATGCTACTACAATATTTGTTTATACTCAATAGTTGTTTTATTTATTGATCAGAAAACAAAAAAATTTTCTTCTAGTCTTACTTTAACGAATTCTAGAGTATTTTAAATCAGAATTTTCAAACTATCGTATTTTTTGAATTACTACTTTTTCCAAAAATACTTGGATTCTTCTAGAAATGTGTCATTTACATTTTTCTTTCTGCAATAATACTTTATTTTTCGTAATTATTGAAAATTTTAAAGTTGATGTATATATTTATGGTCTTTCTATCTTTAAAACCAATCGATGAGTAAAAGTACTGAATGAAACCATACTTACGCCTTTACACGTCAAAAGCGTAAAAACACTGATCAATAATATGCCTGAAAAATATAAAAGAGCGAATGGTCCATGAAGGTGTGAGGACCGATAGGAATTTTGGGTGTGGGAACTCCATTGGAGCTATACTACATTTAAGTTTAATTTTTTGACATGTTGTTCGAACGTGAGGCTTAGTAGCGAGAAAAGCTTGGGGGCGTGAAGGAGTGAGGGGGGATGTGCGTGGGCCATACTTGAAATGTGTGGGGGATTTGGCAGCTCAACAAATTTTTAACAAAGAATAAACAAAACACTTTTCTGACATTTTGTAAAAGAGGTGTGGGAGGCGTGTGATGGGCTAGTTAGAGACCGTAGGGGGAAGAGGGGGGAGCGGCTTGGGAAGCATGGTAAATTGCACTCACAAATATAGAATAGAAAAAGTTATCCGTTTTTACTCCCCCCACTCCCCACCCGCCTCTCCCCGACTCCTTATCAGTCTTCTTCTCTACCTCCCCCCTTTACGTCCTCACAGCTCTGAAAAGGAATTTAAAGAAACAACATTTGGTATAGTTCAATCCAATAGCAATTGTTATAGTTTTTCCTCATTCACATATGCTATCACTCAGCTCTACCCTATTCCTTTATATTCATTTAAATTTTCTGTATGACTTTCTGCAGTAGGAAGTTGCTGCAATCAAGAAGAGTAACTAATATTAAAGGATAAAAGATAAGCAAAAAGACACAAATAATTATTGATTAAATTTATTATCATTTTTTATTTTCATTACATGATTTTAAATGTCGTTCTAAGAGTTCTGTTTTTATGTAACCTATTCTGAAATGATGACAAATTATTTTGTCAAGGTCGTCTCTATGACATTTTATATGCTCTGTTAGGTGATAATTTCGTTTCACATTTTGTATGCATATATACATAGATGTATATCTTTCCATATTATATAGTGCTTTTGTAGGGTTCGCCTCCCCCCTTCGCCCACACTGACTCTCACGGTCCCCTCACAGCCTTACTACTCCTTTTAAACGCAAAATGGGTAAAAATAGTTTTTTTTTTTTGTAATTTCAACAAAAACAAGTCTGGGTTGGACTTTCCCACACCTATTCACCACCCAGTCCCCCTTCACGACTTTTTACACACATGTTGATCCTTTTATACGCCCTACTATGTACTAAAATGCTGTAAACTGAAGTAACTATGTGAGAAATCAAATATCTCAAGAACCGTAGGAGACAGAAATATCGATTTTTTTTATTCTGTAGATAATAAAATTGCGAATCAAGGAAAAATAAAGATAAAACCTTAAAAACCTAGCCTAACCTATAATTTAAAGAAAACGAATTTTTTTGAAAATCCATTATAACTACTGCTATTACGTTGATCGACGGTTTCAAAAAGCAATTAATAAAGTTTTGGTATGATATTTACATAACAGTAAATTATTAGCAAGGTCTTATTACCTTCTCCAAGATAATACATAACCTTAATAACCTTAATATTAGCATTGACGGGACATACTTTGTCAGAAATCACATATCTTAAGATCGGGAGGAGATAAAAATATGCAATTTTTCCAATTTATAGATAATTAAATAGCAAACCAGGAAATAATAAAGTCAAACCCCTGCAAAACTAATTTAACTTTTCATTGTGGGGAATCTCCGCAAATTTTGAAAATTCATTATAACTGCTGCTTTTAAGTAACTCATTGTTTTCAAAAAGCAATGCAGAATAGTTTTTTATGTTATTTACATAATAGTACATTATCTACAAATATTCATTGATTACTTTGAGTTTATACATTGTCTTATCATTAGCATGAACGTGATATACTTTGTTAAAACTTAAATATCTTAAGATCGGGAGGAGATAAGAATATGCAATTTTTCCAATTCATAGATAATCAAATAGCAAACCAGAAAATGATAAAGCCAAATCCCTGCAAAACTAACCTAACCTTTCATTGTAAGGAATCTCCGCGAATTTTGAAGAATTATTATAACTGCTGCTTTTAAAATACTCAATGGTTTCAAAAAGCAATGCAGAAAAGTTTTCATGATATTTATATAATAGTACGTTATTAGCAAGGATTTATCGATTTCTTTAAGTTCATGCATAACTCCAGCATTAGCATTAACGTTATAAACTTTGTAAAAAATCAAATATCTCAAGATCAGAAGGAGATACAAATATGCATTTTTTCCGATTTATATATAATATCATGACAATTAAGAGAAAATATCGGCTGCATTCCTAATAATATCATGTAAACTCAAATTTAAAGGACACTACGCAATTTTTCAAAAATTATGAATAACTGTTAGTATTAAGTTACGTATTTTTTTCAAAAAACACTTAAGAAGATCTTTAGATATTCAGATATGTGATTTCTGACAAAGTATATCCCGTCTATACTAATATTGAGGTTATGGAGAACTAGGAGAAATCAAAATTACCTTGCTAATAATGTACTTTTATGTAAATAAGAGTGCATTTGCAGTCACCGCAATCGAAAGAGTGGTAGAAAGTATTGCAAGATGCATCAACCATCACACGCACTGATTTCGCGTGTATGCTTGAGGAAGGGGATTACAGTCCCCTAGAGCGGCCATATCTGATTTGGCGTCCTCGCAGCTAATTTTGTGTCGTCTGTTCTTAACAAGGCTATAGCACGTGTACGTGTACACATATACATTTGCACAAGTACACAATAAGAAGAAAAATTAATCACGGAGGTTCCTGGCGTGGCATTCCGTAACTTTAACACTACGCTAACCACACTACATTACACTGTACTAGCATTAGCCAGCTTGACTGGTGAATCCAATGTCCGACTCAGATTCATTTTACACTGTATTTAAGACGGAAGTTGGTTGCACCAGTCAAGCTAGCTAGTGCTGATGTTGTGAAGTGTAGTGTGACTAGCGTAGAGTAAACGTTACAGAATACCACCCCTGGTATTGTTCTTATGTAACCAGCACTTCGAAAAGATAACGTCTAATACACCTCTAATGTTCATTGAGTATACATATAACGGTACGTTCTATGTACGCTACACGAATATTCCCTCGCCACACTCAGCTCACTCTCTCCCTCCCAAGTCACATGCCAATACCAACTAACAAACTAGTGTCTTGCGATGTTACGCTGCTATCTTAGCTCAGCTCGTCTTGTCCTGTTCCGCGGTCTGCTTCGCTTGTCGGCACAGTGGTGTTATCTCGGTAGAGCCGAGCATACACCTCGTCAAAACCGAGTAATCACATCGGCAGATCCGATGTTGCCATGTAGCCACCTCGTTGCATCACTGTCATGTCGTGTAGCGCCACTAACGTGTTGGACTTGGTTCGCTTGCCTTAACGATACCAAGTCAAAGCCCGCGATTTCAGAAACTTTTCTGTTTTTTCTTAAGCTTACGCATATAATATTTCCGGTAAAATATTTTACTCGGTTATCTTGCCTTGAAGAGCAACTCGAAACTCGGTCTCGTACGAAGATAAAATATTGCTGCCAAGCTACGTTTAGTTTTTGGGGTATAGTGTATAAGTATATCCACGCAATAAGTAAACCTTGGGCATACTTCGGATTTCTTTGTGCTGGTACGAGGTAACCTAGATGGCGTCCTTCGAGGAGTTTTTTATGACGCAAGTCGCGCTCCGTCCAGTAATCTGGAAAAAACGCCATCCTGACTACAAAAATGATAAAGCAAACTCAGCTGAGTGGCAACTAATAGCTTGCATAGTTAGGCACCGTAGTAAGCTTTGTTTGTATTCGTGTTTGCACATGATATTTTTCTTTTTTAATTAGCTTTGTATCTAGTTAAACTAATATTTTTTTGTACAGTCGAGGTACGTGCAAAAAAGTATAAAAGTCTGGAAACAAAATTGAGTGAAGAATTGCGAGCCCTACCTCTACCAACATCAGGTGCTGCTGCATTTATTAAAGCTTTAACGTGGCCTTTTTTTAAAAAAACATGCAATTTCTTCGGTCAAGCATGAAACCAGCTAAATCCTCTGGAGAATTGACTCACAAGATTAACAAGTATAAATGGAATTCAGAAGAGGAAGAAAAGAATACAATTCAAGGTAAAAAAGCACCTCTTGTAGCCTTTCCATCTTCCAATATTTTAAAAGCCCCTTCAAGTTACGTAGAGGTTGAAGACAAAGAGTATGTCACTTTTTTCCAAACTCTTTTACCATACACCAGAACAATCACGGGATCAAGGAAATTGGCACGGCACTACGCACGGATTTAAACAACGTTGTGAAAATCTACGCTTACAGGGACAACGATTAAGCTCAAAATGGTTTGTAAACATTTATCGATAAATTTTTTTAATTATTTACCATTTAATAATGGTAAATATAATAATTGAAATATAAGAATAATATTGATAAATCAATTAACGATTGGATAGCATTATTGTACCAAGTGTTTTTCTGCTTAAAAGGGAGAAAAATTACAATACATTTTACAATATGAGAATACCTTTGATAAATATTTTTTATAATATAACAAATATGGAAAAAAAATCCAGTGAAATTTTTCGGGCCTTTGTGTCCTAGGAGATGAGAAAAATTCTGAAAATAATGAAGACCGCTCTGAGCAATTTCCGCTGCTCAGAATGTCTTGTGAAAATTTGTGGGAGTACGGGAACGCGCACCGAACCCAAATCCAGCGAAAAATTTCCGGTATTTTATGTCCTAGAACATCAGAAAAATTTTAAAAGTAATCATACAGCGCCACAATCTACGCTTTCATCCTAGTCCAAGTATCCTGAGGACCCATCAGCTGCTAATACGGAAGAAAAATCCATTGTTAAGGTCTCTATTTTGCACTTATGACTTTTTGACTGCCCTTATAGTAAAGAGAAAGAATAAAATTCTGTCCTGGTTTACTAATTTAGTTTCAAAATAATCAAACTTGTTTGTATAAATCATTTTCATACAACTCAAGTGTAAAATTATTCAACGATCGTAAGTGGATTTTCAAGTTTAATCAATACATTGACATATGAAATTTGTAATTTACTTTTAATAAAAAGTTTTGACACATTAAAATTACGAAATATTTTTATTTAACAATTGCTTCACAGTTAATAAAAATATAAGCGTACACTTCTTTTCATTCAATTACTTACAATAACATAGTTATAAATGATTGCATAGCGTTTTTTCCTTTTCTTTTTATTGAAAAATTGATGGCAAATTAAACGTGACATCTTTATGTACAATGACGTGAAAACCGTCTAAAGTCCTCTGGGTGTAATATGGGAAACACAAACGTCTCTCGAAGACCGTGTAATTGCAGCTCTAAACTACCCAACTTATTCAAAATAATTTAATTTCAACTTATGTCTGCTTTATGATAGGAATGTTGCATATATCTGTGTGGAACTAATGCAGACTGCCTGTGTCACATAAAATAATTTTTAATAAGTACATTAAAAACTCAATGATAGTTTCATTATGTATCAAATTTTTAACCAAGACAATAGACTTATTTTAGAAATAATATTTAGTAGCAAGGAATTTAGTAACGTGCTCTTTGATTTACGGTACAGCCCGGGTCTGTAAGGAAATTAAGATATTAATTGAATTTGCATTCTAGTAAGCCAGATAAAAATTTTGCTAAATACTTAAACAAACCTTTGGAGATATTTAAATTGGCAATGTACCAAGTAGAGCCCTTGAACCATGCTTGACAAAGACAAGCTTATCCAGTTTGCATTCATGAAAATGATTGAGGTACTTATCTTTTAATGCACTTGATTTGAAAATTAGTTACATTTTGCCACTAAAATAAACATCTCTCACCACAAATCTGACGCTGGCCCAAGAGTCTCAATGGGTCAATTCGTGGTTAGCGTGCGAATTATCTAGTCTGACTGACTCAAGGTAAAATAGGTTCAATTCTCGTCACATTTTTGTCGAAAATTTCTTTCTTAGGCCTTTTTGGCGAAAAAAGTACCCATGAAGCCGAAAACACATTCCGATTCTTCTGGGGTAGACTACGGTTTCTCCCTATGATACCTGGACCTAAGGGGCAATTCTTCCTTGAGAAAGTCATCGCCGCACCTGCTCCGGTCATAGTTGGTGGGTTGCTGCTGGCAGCCGGCGCACTAGAGGATGAGATCATCAAAAAGTGAAAAAAAATCTTGATACAAGCGAATTTTACAGCTACGCATAAGTTTTTGGGCTTAAATTAATCCTAACGTTGTATACTAAAAGATAGGATATCGAATTTTTTGAAAAAAATTGATGACGTCACGTGGTCACATGCTAAAGATGGCAATTTTTGTCAAAACGTCATGTGTGTAAATGATATTCAATATTATGCGATAACATAAACGAGTTGACAGTCATTTTCATGGTTTTTTGGGTCGCTGATTCCGAATATGAGGTCAAGATTTACAAATCTCACCCTCTTCACCCCTTATTTACCAACCCAAGGGTGAATATTTGCAAATCGTACCTCATGACGAAGTCAGGTGTCATTTTCATGGTTTTTGGATCGTTGGTAACGAATACGAGGTCAAAATTTCGAAATCACACCCCCTGCACCCCTAATTTACCACCCATGTGGGTAAATCTGCTAATTTAATCTTTTAACGAAGGCACGAACCATATATAAGGTTTATTATGTCGCTCTTTTGAATTAGGTGGTCGGACTTATCGACTTATCTTATTTCAGCTTTTTGGTGGTACAACTGGAACACCGAAAAATTGACATAAAACCGGCAAAAACATGCTTTCACACTTGTAGTTTTGTAACTTTGCTCTGGATACAGTGACGAGATCAGTTTAAGAACGAACAGAAAGCAACTAAGCTTCAGTCTGAGCTCTAATTAAATTGAAAAAGTTATCAAACCTCTAGTTACGGGATATCCAAGTTCATTTGAAAGAACTCTTAAGTGATAAGATGAAAATTTTTTTAATGTAATTTCAATTTTCCCGTATATTTGTATCTAGGCATTATATTTGACTCAACCACAGCTCAAATAAAAGCTCTTTCCAAGCGCTCCTGATTATCGTCGAAGTGAATCCTATCTTTTAGTATACAACGGCAGGATTCATTTATGCCCAAATACTTCTGCGTAGCTGTAAAATTCGCTTAAATCAAGATTTTTGTCCACTTTTTGATGATTTCATCCTATAGAGCGGCGTGGGCGTAAGCCATCCTCGAAGTCCAGCAGCTCGTCGTCCTGGCTAATGGGTTGCCGACAGTTGTCTTTTCAGGGGAGCCAACGCCTGGGCTAGTTCATCCGGGGAAAGTTTCTATCAGTCTTACAACTATTACAACTATCTGCGTGGCTAGGCGGATGGCCCATGAGTGATATTCTCTTCGAATAAGTCTGACACCTGACCGGGATGTGTTTCCTTCTCGTCTACCTGAGGCTGTTATAGTACCTCAATATTTTTAGCTTCGCCCTGACGCGTAAGTCCCCCTCCAGTCATCACTTCAAGAGCGAGTTGGCCACCAAATTTTCCCGTTAATTTCCATGTCCACCTCTAATTCTCAAGCCCCAAGTCTTCTAGGGAGTATAGTGCTTCGCACTGGTCTCCATGCGGGGAGGTGGTTTTAGTTGGTAGGCACCCGGTTGAACTTCAACCATGGGTGTCGTTAGAAGATTTTACCTCCTCGCCTCTTCAGAAAAAAAAAAAAAATTAAATTAAAAAAAAGGCACCGGCCACATCCGATAAGAAGCCAGAGTTTTACTATACCTCTAAACACTGCTATTATTTGATTTGTTTCTTGACATATAAGATTACTGAAATATATTTTGAAAAGATTGTTCTTGGTATCTAAAATACTGAAAGATTAAATTTTTACCAGAAATACCTTATTCTTGGACAACTTAAAAACCTTGACTCCTTTCTCATTATCTTTACACAGAATATATGTTTAAAAAGCTTAGGATGTTATAAATACAATTACAATTTATAGCAATGCTCCAACTGCTCCAAGGTTTTTACCAACCAAAAAATATTCCCTGAAAAATTTGAGATTAATGGCCAAAATGTCACGAATGAGACCACCAAGAACGAAAAGCTGCAGAGTGTTCAGTCCAGCAAGCTTGTGTACAACGAAAGACCACATGACCACATTTTATTCTATAAGATGATAATCTTGGTAATAGCTAAGATGCTCGGAAGTCTAGGGCTGTGGGAAGGGTTCGTTGCCTGCAATGAGTAAAATATAGACTTTCAGGGCATCCTGGACCTGGACGTATGCAGAATATGTCTATGTTGCAAAGCAGACAGAGCAGACTGCAACTGCACCGGCACTGCACTGTACTGTACGTACATACACATAAATACATATACACATATACATGTAATTTTTTTGACAAATTCCTAATTGATATTCATAATATGAATACGATATTCGTATACGAAAGCAGAGAGTAAAAATGCTTGAATGTTTTATATTTAAAATTTTTTTTTAACTTTCCTAACAAGGCCTAACGCTTTCTGGTGGTTGTCATACGCGGTATCAACAGCTGGATATGCGCAGTGCATCGATAGTCGTGGCTACAATATGGATCATTTATATTGATTTTCTTATTAAGTAAGACTGTGTAGATAAAACTTTAGATTGCGCATATAAGTTTGGACAATGTGCAGTTCATTAAGACTGTATGCAGTTGCAAATATGCCCTCGTTGCCGAAATATCTCTATCCAACTGCAGCATAAAATAACGTCACCTAGTATTTTTTTATTGCACGAGTTGATAATTTGCGGGCCGGTTTCCAGGTGGTCTCCCTCAGTCTCTGGTGGCATGATGGATATAACCGCTGCTGACTGCAGCTGACTTCTTCGCCCGCACCGTATGCATTTTTGCAGCAACTTCTTCAAGTCCAATTTTTTCAAGATTTTTCACCCATCAAAATCGATTTTACAATCATTAATATTGTATTTTTCTACATACTTTTGATTGGTTCAAGCCCGTTTTGGCTCTTTTTGTGCCTGTTATAGTTCTCTTGTCACACAACTGGTCTTTGAGCCACATGCTTGATTAAAGCCTCTTCGAAAGCATTCATATTTCTGGATGCCATCGAGGTTACCTCGTACAAGCACGAAGAAAACCGAAGTATGCCCAAGGATAACTTATTGCGTAGAGACACTTATAGACTGTACACCAAAAACTCAAGGTAGCTCGGCAGCAGTATTTTATCTCCGTACGAGACCGAGTTTCGGATGGCTTTTCAAGGCAAGGTAGCCGCTAAAATATTCCACTGAAAAAAGTATATGCGAAAGCATTCGTATACTTAATCAATGCTGGAGGTGTATTAGTCGTTATCTTTTCGGAGTGCTGGGTTGACTCTGGTTACATGAGAACAATACCAGGGGTGGTATTCTGTAACTTTTTCATTAAGCTAGCCACACTACACTACACTGCGCTAGCACTAGATAGCTTGACTGGTGCAACCAACTTCCATCTTAAATACAGTGTAAGATGAATCTGAGTCGGACATTGGATTCACCAGTCAAGCTGGCTAGTGCTAGTACAGTGTAGTGTAGTGTGGCTAGCGTAGTGTTAACGTTACGGAATGCCACGCTAGGAACCTCCGTGATTAATTTTTCTTTTCATTGTGTACTTGTGCAAATGTATATGTGTACACGTATATGTGCTATAGCCTTGTTAAGAACAGACGATACAAAATTAACCGCGAGGACGCCGAATCAGGTATGGCCGCTCTAGGTGACTGTAATCCCCTTCCTCAAGCATACACGCGAAATCAGTGCGAGTGATGGTTGAAGTTGATGCATCTTGCAATAATTTCTACTACACTTCTGATTTCGGTCACTGTGAACGCACTTTAACATAAAAAATTGTATTCATTGCTTTTTGAAACCATTGATCAACTTAATAGCAGCAGTTACAATGAATTTTCAAAAAAATGCAGAGTTTTCTTTCAATAATAGGTAAGGCTAGGTTTTTAGGGTTTTGTCTTTATTTTTCTCTGATTCGCAATTTTATTACCTACAAAATAGAAAAAAATGCGTATTGTTATGTCCTTCCGCTCTTGAAAGATTTGATTATTTACGTGTACAGTTTATAAACAATTACAACCGTTATAAACCAAATTTTATAATTTTTCAAAGAGTTTCTCAAAGCTTTAACCTCCTATTATTCAGATACAAATTAAACTTTGATTTAGAGCAACGATAAGAACATTAAAAGCTACATGGAGAGGAGCTCCGACACGCACGCGGGGTCGGCGTTTCGAGCGCTTCAAACTGCTCGCGTTTTCTAAAACTCAATTTTTTCCGATCTATTCAACAGTTTTGAGTGATTTTTTTTTCAATCGGGATAGCAGAAACTGCTGCATCATTTCAAATCACTCTTGTATTCATATCTCCGAAATTCCTGAAGTTTTTCGTATTTATTATATTATTTTGATGTTTAGTAACAATAAGTTTATGAGTATCTTAAAGCTTTAAATTTTTCAAATGACTTATATAGATAACGTAGCGTATAATAAATTGTACCAGTAATTTTTTCGAATATTTTAACTCAGTAATAGACAGTAGCAGAGCTGCTGTACTATTAGAGTTGAGTAAAAGCTAATAAAGGGCACAGGTATAAGGATTAAGCGTCACAGCTGCCTGGGGTAGGGGAGATCATAAATCAAGAGGCCCATGGACTGCCTAAGCCGACGCTTATGTTCCGCAACTGCCAACGGCTGGCGTTCCT
>JAPYYV010005762.1:0-17434 GCA_030522625.1 Copidosoma aretas | reverse complement strand
ACAGGCTTCAACGCTGGACACACACCAAATAAAAAAATTCATACAGGAAGCACCAGATCAGCAATATTTAGCAATGAAAGTAAGTTGTTATTATCATACTACTTCCTATCATACATCGCATGGAATTCTATAAGTATTTTTGTAATAGGTGGCCATGATCTTTGGTGTTGAGGGTTGTTGTTGAAGAGGAGAGTTGACTGAGATGAAAGTGACAGATATCAGCGACAAAGGTGATTCAGTGATAATTAGTGTTCCTCGTATCAAAACTGAAGTGAGAAGATCATTTGTCATTACGAAAGAATGGTACCCATTCTAGAAAAAATATGCTGCTTTACGCCCAAAAAATGTAAACACAAATAGGTTCTTTTTATCCTATCAAGATGGAAAGTGCAAGTCACAACTCATAGGTATTAATACCTTTGGAAAAATGCCATCTAAGATTGCGGAATACTTGGGACTACCGAATCCCAAAGATTACACTGGACACAGCTTCCGAAGAACCTCTGATACCGAGCTGGCTAAATCTGGTGCTGATGAGACGACTGTACAGAAACATAGTGGGTGGAAAAGCCCTGCTGTTGCTAAAATGTATGTTGAAAATACCATCTCAAGAAATACAGCAGTTGGTCATCGTATTACAAACCATATTTTGCATGATACACCTACCTTGGGTGTAGATATTGGACAATCAAGGACAGAACCAATGGTGCAACTTCCTAGGACAGAACCAGTACAACAACCAAGTACGAGTCATTCAACTACAAATAACTGCTCAGTTGAATTACATGCAAGAGATTCAGAGGTCATCAATTTACCATCAAACACTTCTTCTAGTCCTGTTAACTTGAGTCTGAGTAATTGTACAAATATTACAATTAATTTCTTAAACTAAATTCTTTACATTTTAAGATTACATGCTAATTTAAAAAATTGTGATATGTGCAAATGAGTGCAAATGATAAGAATACAGTTTTTGTGAATATGCATTAGATTTATTTTTCTAATTTTTTTTTTTACTCGGGGGGCGCCGCCCCCCGAACATCCCCGCTTGCCCCCGCCCCACTCACCCACCTCCACTCCCACGCGGTCGGCATTATTCCATGCACTTGTAATATAAAATAGTGTGTGGCACACGTGCGGCGTGCCAAATGCGCACTTGTATCACAATACACTATTGTCTACTTTCTTTGAGGCAATGCAAGTCGAGGAGTCGCGCAAGCTTTTACTTTGGCAGATCGACAAATCGGCTCTAAAGTGCATATGCGAGTGTGGTTTGAATACTTTATATGATATCGTTCAGTTGATAGAAAAGGACAAGAAAAAGTTGAGCAAACATAAACACGCTTTGCATAAATTGGTTATGTCCATCTTTTCTAGCAATAGTTTTAACACCACTAGCCAGAAAAAAAACCAATTCGCTTGTCACACAAGAAAAAGAATTCTATTACAAATTATAGGTAGTTTGTTGCCACCACTGCTTACCTATTCTTGACGTATCTGTTTGTAAGCTGATAAATAGTTTTAATCATGGACTGCACACGTACAATGGGTATCATACCGGTGGAGATGTTCGAGCTCTCAGAAAACTGTGTAAACAACGATAAAACAACCACTACCACCACCACTACCCTCAACATTACCTAATCAATTAACTGCTAAAGAGCCTTTGGTATAGATGGGAGGTTACAATTTGTCGAGACTTGACATCGAAATATACGGACTCATTGATTGTAAAAAATATTTCGATTTGTATGGAAAGTGTTACTGGGTAAGTGTTGCGTCAGTATATTTTTTTCAAAGATAATGAGCGTGGCACCGAGCACCAAGGAGACAGTGAGCGGCTCATGGATAAGATCGATCCCCACTGTCAATAAAAATATACCTTAAAATGTGCCCAAGATGTATGTGATATAATGTAAGAAACTTATTAAATTATTGTGGTGCAATAACGTCTGGTTTTTGATGTAGTTTACAATATATAGTCATGAAATAGCAAAGTGTATAGAGTACTGTCGCTAATAATGATTACAAATCAATTTACTTAAGTACATTATCACGCCAGTGTCTTGCGACAAAGCAGCTAAATTTTGCTAATCATGTTATTGTATTATATCATGTAAGATTAACATCAGAAATACTGCTCTATCAGTGATAACACTATCAATATCATCATTTCAAATACAAAATCGATACGAAAAATATCGTCCCAGGTAATATAGGCAGATAGAGGCGATACTTCAGACGACAAAATAAAAGCGATAATTAAAAAACAAAACAGAAACGTGTACTACAATTAAGAAAAAAAAAAAAATTAAGTAAAGAAAAAAGGGTACCAAAAGCCACTCGCACGCATGAGTCACATGTGGTTGCTCTGTGGCATGCATGATTAGGATTAACCGTTTTAGGCGAAGGTAGAGAATTTAAATCAGACTCGGGGTGAATATGAATTAACAGGAAATCTTTAGTAACACGCGTATACATAGTTAAGCTTCTTATGACGGGACATGTGTAATTGGTAGTTTTGTGTACTTTTATGGCCTTTCGCCACAGAATATACACCTGAGTCGGTAGAAGTGGGCGCAGGTACGAAAAGCCTTACCGACTGAGCCAAAAAAGTGTTTGCTGTCGTTTTTACAAGTCCATCCTAATGCCGTACTATCTGATAGGGTAAATCGTGTGGAATTTCACGATGAATAATTGCGCAGGATGTAGGACTTAAGGTATTAAGAGTAGCCAATTGTTTAGGGGTCCAGTTACGGGTCCAGTAAACCAACGACAGAAATTTGCAAATCTTATAGGTTTACAGACACATTTTAAAATTTCCGGCTTACTGAGAGCCACGGATAAAGGCACATTTGAAATGACAATTTCTGTACTGGGCACCAATAAAAGTTTTTCTGCAATCGCATGTACCGATACTTGTTCTTGCAAATCGCATCGCTTACATTGACAACCTGTGAGATATGCGAGTACTCAAGTATATCGATGCATAAGTTAACAGACATTATTGGTTTACGAAATGCATTTATACTCTTGTAAATGTGCTTCATATCATATAAATTCTGATCTTAAGTCCTTCATACTTTCCAGACCGTCTATGAAAACTTTTGGACGATTCGCTGACAGCTGGTAAGTCGATATTTTAGATACTTTTACCGCCGTAAAAACAATTAAAAAAAAGATAAATCGAGTATCGTTGAACTTGTGAATGACGTTGTGCAAAACAAAAAAAGTACGAACAACAGACAAAAAATGATAACGCGGATGGGGAAATGGAACTGGAGAATAGCAATATGAACTATACTCTGATAGGACAGATTCAATTTGCAAAGTTTCTCAAAACGTCGGATACTTCGCATAACTTGATTAGTAGTAAGGATTTTGCGAGAATTGCTAATAGTTTCACAAAACCCACGACAAAAAGACGACTTAACCCAATAGTTTTGCCGGACCAAACCTTGGAGAGAGATGATGCTTTCACCTTACATTCAAAGAAAAAAACAGAAGAACAATCTACACCAAAGTTACTTTCATTAAAAAGGAAAGGGCTGAAAATAAATACATAGGAAAACACAAGTCCCCTGCTTACGAAAATAGAGCATTGATCGAGGCTGGTTACGCGGGTGCTTGAAATCTTGTGTGCTTAACTAGCTACAAAAAAATAAAAAAATAAAAATGTACGAGTGGTTGTCAAATCGAGATACTCACATGTTGCATCGGTCGATAATAAAAAAAATTTCAAGATTGCGTCACATGATCACACATACGGACAGATTGTTAGAGTTCGACTTGGTGCAATGAATAATTATGAAGGATTATAACGATGAATACTGCCACTTTTTTGGGGCTATCAAGGCACGGTTCGAGCCAATACACAACAAGACTGCATGCAGTGTTTCAATAGCTTTAAAAATGATTTTTGAATGAGCAGAAGGACGCGTGCCTGTGTCTCCGCAGTCCGACCGTAATAAAGAGTTTTTTGACTTGGAATTTCGGAATCTGTGAAATCGTTCTGACAGTAGACGTAGAGTTGCTTGAAATCTTGACATTAGGGCTTTGGTGGTTGAGAGACTCAATGGAACCATACGAAAATGCATATCACGATATTTTATGCACATAAAACTTTAAGCGTTACTTTGATATAATTCATGATATTATTTACGCTTGGAATCATACTCCTTATACTGGTACCAAAATGTCAATAGCGAAAATAAACTTGAATAATGCTTAAATGGTGGAAAAGGGCATATGGCGCAAAGGCTCTATACAACGTCGAAGTTTACATACACATCAGTCGCATTACACACAAATTCTAGAAAGGGTGCGAAAAAATTATGGCATGAAGATTCTCAAAATTAAACGTGTATTGTCTTGTCACAATTTGTATGCGTTTGCACTAAGGCGCTGACAAGGGTTGCTCGGAAGCGATTAAATACTAACAAACATTTTTAAATTTAATGCTTCATTCGCACGAGTTGACGCGGCACAAAGAAAAAAGCTTTAGTGGAATGAGTAGGTTACCTAGATAAGTTTAACTCTTGGGTACGAGCAAGGGTACTTTGAAATATATAAAATGGATGCAGAAGACAGTTTTTTCATCGTATTACCCAGAAAAAGCAGTATAGAATACTACGAGATGTTTTACGACCCAGTTGACACGTAAAATACGATTAAGTGGGGATTGCTGCGTGGGAATCGCTGAAATACATATCCCGTGTACACTCGTGCATGTAAGATAAGCTGATAAAACTTATATTTTCGAACTAGATGACAACGTAAAGGAAAAATATTCCTATTTTCTTCCATTCAGCGATGATGTGTACAATAATTTGGAACAGGTAGTTCACAAAATGAACAACTCGCTCGGGGTCAAGGATGCTTTTTTACTCGAATTAGTACGATACAAAAAAAGGTTCTATAGAATACAAAAAGTATGGGATTGTAAGGAAAAGCATACATTTGTCCTAGGCGAAAAAATTGCGACGAATTTGTATCGGAAAATATTAGGAATAGAGAACGATTCAAGTCCCTGAGTAAAGAGTTTCAAGATAGTGTTATCAAAACTGCTAGCCGTCCTGCTTTACTCTTGCATGCCATACCGGGTGTGTTATAATTTTACACGAATTTGTGCGTGTCTTATACAGTAAGGGATTGTTTATCATCTATTTTACGCATCGTGTCTTCGGGTACTAAGAAATATATATTTGGGAGTAATATTGTAGCTAAAATTGTAGCAATATACCACCTATTACATCACAGCTTTTATTCTACAGCTATCAATATAAGAGACAAGTATGGCCAACACATACCATTCAAGTATGGAATGTTGAAGGATGTATTACACTTCAAACGCAATCGTTAAATAAGTAACCGAATATAATAAGAAGTATTTACTTTCTATATCGTGCTTACCAAGTTGGCGGTAGAGGTGATGGTGTATTTATTTGTTCTTCTTATCATATAGGTAGTGGAGTGAGGCGTGGATAGGTAGGCTCATTCTAAGAATTCTCCTATACGCCAGCTCAGGGGTAAAATCCTTTGGAAAAGAAATGGCTTGTGCAGGTCTCAATATATTCGATGACGTGGCAACCAGCAGACTTAGTTTTAACAACGCACAGTCAAGTTACGTGCTAAGGAGTCATCTATTACGTTAAAGAGGAAAGCAGCTAAATAATTATCCTAAATTATAAACGGGTCAGGTTATAAGTCGGCGAGGTCAAAGAGAAAGTGATCGTCTTAAAAAAAACGTGGATTGAGTAGCAAAGTTACTACTTATCGAAAGAACCACAAGTCTGTTGTCAAAAGAAATTAAAAAAAAAGATTTACTTCCACCGTGATGAGAAGGAGAAAAAGAAGAGGAAGAGGAATAAGAAGAGTGGACTATGGCTTTCTTACACAGCTATTTGTCAGAGTGTATGTCTAACAATATAGATATTTGTACACTCTCAGCGACGCAAACATTCATAGAGATCAGTGCTTTCATACAATATAAATCCGTGTCTTGGCTCAGTGAGGATGGTGACACACCTCTAGAATTCCTCGTTTTACGTGATAGCGAGTATTATATCGATCTCACCCATACTACGCTCCACATACAAGCAAAAATTACTCCTTCGACGAACGATGATGCCGAAAACAATAATGTAGCAACGACAAATAATTTTCTGCACTGTATGATCAATCAGGTTAATGTCTTTTTTTATCGAAAGCTAGTGTCACCATCGTATAACGCTTATGTTTAATGGGCCTACATCGAATCGTAGTTTAATTATTCACCTGCAGCCAAGGACTCTCACCTAACTTGGAGCCTATAGCACGACTATACAACGGGTGCTCTTGACGCTGAGGTTAATGCCGTGAACCTCCAATAAGTAACCGCAGGTGCTTTACACTGTAAACATTTCTTATTTGGTGGGAAGATATTTGAAATAATTCAACATTTACACCGTGAAGTGTTCAATCAAGATAAATTGCTGATCAGTGGAGTAGAGATGCGTATTTGTCTGGTTAAAAGCAATGACGCATTTTCTCTAATGGGTAGTTCGAAGGATGGTCAATTCAAGGTCAGCATAAAAGAAGCCATACTTATCGCCTGAAAAGTTCAGATAACTCCTTGAGTTTCACTCGCGCATGCTTATGCAATGTCTGAAACTACAGCTAAGTATATGATCACATGCGTAGAGGTTAAATCTTTTGCGCTGCATGGAATCGTCTAGACAACATGATTCTGAGACATCTATCGGAAAGAATAATTATCGGATTTGTCCATAATAAGGCATTCAACGGAAGTCGTAAATATAACCCTTTCAATTTCCAAAACTTTTCGATAAGTTATCTATCTCTTAACATCTATGGTACGCAAGTTCCGAGTGGATCTCTTCAGCCACGACTTACGAGTAATACAAAATTGTTCATTGACGCATTTTACTCGTTTTTTTGGGACATATATATACATTTGCTTAATGCAGGTATTGGCATCAATCGCTACAATTATACGAAAGGACATTTTCTAACTACTTCCAATCTCACACTTAATTTGTCGACACATTGTGTCACTCATTTGAATCTTGTTCGTTCAGGAAGCGGGCGTGCCGAAGTGGGAGGTGATGTAGCCCAAACCAATACTGAGAACTGCATAGTATACGCAGAATATGATAATGTGATGGAGATTGAATCTTGCAGGCATATAATAACGGATTTTGGAGATTAATAGTTATCGGAGGTATACGTGACCGTGCCTACACACCACTTGTATGGTTATGCGTAGACCAGTTATTAACCCGGCATCGAACGCGACAGACGCACCCTTGACTAGAGTCACCGTAATTGGCACGATTTTTTAGAAAAAAAGGAGAAACAAATTCTTACACGGATTACGTTTTCGATATCCAGGGTTTTTTCGACGCGTCCCAGAGGCTGTTACCACCAATAGTCCCTCTTATGAAATCTGTTATTAATCACTGTATAGTATGCCCGTAATGTAATTTTTTCTACTTACCTTCGGACGTGTGTCGAGAAAACGATCAACAGTCGACACGTGTGCTTGGCCCTTCTCAAGAATAAAAATAAAAAACTCTACAAGCCTGTCGTCAAATTTGGTGGTAGCAGCTCACGGAAAATCATTCTGACTTCGGAAGATTGGCTCGCACTGTTTAACATCGCAAAGTAAAATGTGCTTTCCATTCTCATTACGGCTTCAACGAGATAAACATGTTTCACCTATCACGACAAGTAGTTCGTTTTATCATCGCTTACGAAAATCAGGCTGTGTCTCACAAAGAAATCAGACTGCCTCTTCTAATTACCGAGAAGGAGAAGGAAGAGAACCTAGTATTATTACTGACTTACCCACCAGTTAGCAAAAAGAGGATGGACAAAGACGCCACTCTGGTAAGCGTTGTAATGCAGCCGACAATGTTTGAAGGTTTGATGCAAGTGCGCAAATGCATCAACGCCCGACTCACTCTCGAAGAACTTGCTCCAATTGTCGATAGTATCCTCGGTATGGTTTGGATAAATTGCGTGAATTATTAAAAAAAAGATAAAAGTGAAATAAAAATTACAGTTATAAATATGAGCAGTTTTATCGCTTATTACAAGCAAAAACTGTAATATATACAAAAATGAATCAAATTTTTCTATATCTAAAAATCTGTATGTCTTGTCTTTTTTTGTATTGACCCAAGACATATCTTTAAACTTCGAAATTTAGAGTAAACCATGCCAAAACGAATACCAAGGCTGAGACCCCAAAGTTAAAATTTAGAGTAGGCATCGCGGCACCGTGTACTAGGTTCATACCACGCCTGTCCAGAAAAGAGCGAGGAAGTGCCAGAGGGAGAAAGAGAGTCTCGTCGAGCTGAGAAAAACGAAAAGTTTTTTTTTTGTGTCGACTCAACAGCCACACACATTCAAAAAAATGGAAGAGATATGAGGCGTAGGTAACGTAAGAAAGAGTGAAAATTGATGTAGTGGGGAAGTTTTGTTATAAAATATAATAAAAATCTTACACCACTTTATTTATCTTGGAGCAACTACGTAGAAAACAGCAAGATGAGTCCGTTTACCAGCAAATAAAAAAGTTCCAGGAGCAAGAGGAGAAAGGATGAGGATTGTAAATTTCTTCTAGAAAAGCATGTCAAGATTTGTCGAAAAAAAATGAATGACTACTATTATTCTCAAAATATCCGGTCGTATCCAAAAAAAGAAGGATGCAAGACCGTTCAATAGAAATGATTGTCAGAAAACACCTTGCCCTCATTAATACTGCTGCACTTTTTTTTGTACAAATCCCAAGGAAATAAAATGTGTCAAATAGTTTGACTACATTTCATAATCTGGAATTGCTCGAAAATGTAATATTGCCCTTTCAAATGTGAACTAAGATAGACATTATAAGAATCCTGTAATATGTATTGAATGCAGGTATTTTTTCTGCGTCAATGTAAAATTTTGTCTTTTTCCTGCTAAAAAAAACTCTTATGGTCATAATTTAGAGTACACTTTGCGAGGATACTCTACCCGCACCCATGCGGCCATGTAGGCCTCCCGGCCATGTGTACTAGGAAACATTCATACGTCGGGGAAAATTCCTCAGAGAAAGCCGATAAGTGTATGCAGCCAGAAATTATATAGGTATACATACTCAAACTGGCCCTCCACCTCGTGCCAGCCGTCGTAAAAGACGTTCTTCTACTCCTAGTACCACTTGTAGCTCGCCCAACCCTCCCACTCAAAACAAAGGAGTCAACGTCAACCAAACGACGCGTTGATGACACACTAGGTGTCCCTTCCACCTTGTTGAGCGATTGTCTCTCGCACGCGTCGTTCAGTAAGCCCCGTTTCCCTCTTTTCCGCAAGGACCCACCCACCATGCGTTTTTACAGGTCCATCAGCCTCTCTCCATCTCCCCTCATTATACTTGTCATCACACACACTGACGGCACTCATACATCCACACACACCTGATTTATACGTATATTATTTAACTAAATTTTTTGTGATACTCTACTACTGGTTACGATAGAGATGTGTGCGCGTACATCAATATATGCCTGTGTGCGCACGGTAATGCTTCTGGTGTTGGCAGGGATAATGGGGTAGCCAGCACTGGAGATCGATGACTGAGTTGACAGCTTCCGGTCACCAGGTAAGAACTAGTAATTGAGTAAGTGAGAGTTGATACTGTCTTTGGACTGACTGACTGTTTGGGGGTGCGCCGGTCCCTTTATATTGACAGCCCAACAGTGGTTTTGGAGAGGGCAAAAAGTCGAAAAAAATTGAGGGACCTTGCTGTTCCCCTTCTCCTGTGGCAGAAAGTAACGGTTCTTTAAGAAAAGTTATTGAAAAGTGCCATTTTTGGAGAGAACTCATCTAGTCCGGGGGCCAGGTAGCGTTTAGTAGCCTATTGTAGCCCTATATATGTCCCCAGCCAGGTTAAAGCTTATTAAATGTATTTTGACTTCACAAGGACGAATTTTTCGGGTACATACCCGAAACATTGCCATGTTTGTTGTGAATAACAATATTAATGAGCAATTAAAAAAATGGAAAAAGTCAAACAGACGAAAGAATCATAGGATTCGATGATTTTTCTCCACGGGATCATTATGTAACCTATATCACCACTTGCTTCTTGTTCTTTATCAGCCTGTAAACTTTCCCTTCATATTCCGACCTCTAAGACACGATTTTTCCGGGTGCGAGGACAAAAAAGGTCCAGGTAAATTGTTACTAACCATTTTTATGGACCATAAAACAAAACTTATGTTGTTCTTGCTAAAAAATTTTTTTAAGATTATGTGGCTTATTTTAAACAAAAGAATCAGATTGTAATTCTATAGTAAAATGCTTCGATTACCCAGGAAAAAATTTTAAAAATGAAAAATCTGTATCTTTAAAATTTGTCTATCTCTCTGAAAAATCCAAGCATCCTACTTATACATGGATAAAACTTTTTTCGGTTTGGAATTACCTATGTAGTCTGAAAAAAAGTAAATTTTTTTGAAAACGACTCTTTTTAAAAATTAGCTATACAAGATTGTTAATAACCATTAACAGGGTACGGTGTTGTGCTTGTGACCTAAAAAATGGTGTTCAGAAGTTTTAAGTACGTCGGAAATATTGAACAGACTAATTAAAAATGAAATGTGAGCAGAGATATGGGAAACTTATGATCGCGTGCAGAGAAATCATGTCTTGTGATTTTTTCATCTTTCTGACTTTTTCCTGCTAAAGCTAAGCATTTTACTAAAAAATTTTACGAATATTTTTCCCAATAGTAACCGAAATAACCTAAAAAGTTTTTTTTTGTCAAAAATGTATCATTTTCCTTTGTTTACAAAATTTCTAATAACAATTAACCTGGCACTTTTTTTACTTGCATCGGAATCAATCATGTTCAAAAAGTCGAAAAAAATTGAACATAATTTGGGGTGACTGCAGACATATAATACCTAACCTTAATAGACATCAATAAATAAGCATTAAAACGGCTAAAGATAAATATTAAAGATAAAATCAATTATTAAAATAGCTACAATGATAACTACTCTTAGTTTCAAAGGTAACAGTGCTTGTAAAAATGTTTAAGTAGCCCACACTAGTTTAAAATAGATTCCTTACCTCTAAAAATCACGGATGATCGTAAAAGACCCAAAACTCTATATACACAACCAGAGTGTTTCCTACCAAAGAGTTCTAATATCATCTGGCTTGTGTATTATTATGTACCTTATTACAATCTGAATCTGGAATTGCTTACGTATGCCATGGTTCTAACCTAACTACAAAAAACATTGAAGCAGAGCATAAAACCATTAAAGATAGGTGTATAGTTTAAAATATAACTTTGCCTTCGTCATCACAGAATTAAAAGCCTATACCATCGGAAGCTAATACGGATTACAGTTTTTATATTACATCAATTACATGGTTTGTTTCTTCTAACTTCCAAAACACGCATATTAATGTTATTGACAGGAACGTTTTGAGCTCCTCTATTATGCCGTTATGATTGCATAACTTTAAAACAACAGGCAGAAAAATAGTCAGCCATGACCATGTAGTACATACTAACATGTGGCACGGGTTTTAACAAAAGTAGGTCCTCATTCTAGAGTTTTGGTACTGAATACGACGTATAAATTACTGATACATACATTTATTCACTATTTATAAGAGTAATACATTTTTATACTATACAGTAATTGATAAGTCATATTCAGTACTGAATTTCTAAAATGATTGTCCATTTTTGTTTAAATCTGTACTTCATGTTTATACGTACTGTATACTTACGTTTGGCTATTCCTCTGTTGATTGCTGTAGGGTTATATAAACATTATGACATAGCAGAGAAACTCCAGATGATCCCTCTTTAGCATGTTAAAAAGCATCTGAGACCTTGACACAAGTAGCTTTAATAAATTAGTACGAATTGTTCACAAGTGTTTTTCTATTGAAGGAGGTTCATCTGCTCTCCCGGGGGTGTGAAGGGGATCACGCATTCTTGTATAAGGTGCTGTGTTGACGTCAGCTGTACTAAACGGAAAACGGTGATTACGGAAAATGTATGTGTGTTCAACTCGCGAGTACTCATTTCTGTATTATTGATATCCTTCGAAAAAATTACAGAATATGGTTTTAGACATCTAGCTTCTTATAGTATAAGTGAAATAGTATAAGTTCTTCTAGTTTGTGAGATAAAAATGAAGAGTAAAATGACATTGAAAATCTAATGTTGTATCAATGCCAGTGTGCTATGAGTTTTAAAATCAGAAATTTTAATGATGGAGCCTTATAGGACGAGGCCTCATAGAGGACTGCACCAAGTTTAAGATCATAATTTTAAGTCGAACGGCTTCTGAGTTATTTTGTGAAAAGCCATCGTGGCACGTAAAAAGCCGACTGATAGTAGACGTCGCGTCCTTGTCTTCCGCACGCATTAATCATACAAGCATCTCCCATTTTTGTTTATGTTCGCATAAATATATCTTGAACTATATTATAGAGTTCACTATTTTCGATGTGAATACTTTCGTAAATCGATAAGCTCTGATTATGCGTGTTTTCTATTGAGCTTTCATCGCTGTTAAAACAGGTAAGGAAATTTCACTGTAAAATTTTTTGTCACTTCTATAAAAGCCCACATTACACAACAGAACTTTAGTCTTGATTTTGGTTGATAATAGCTTTAAGATAACGTTATAATGACAAGATACATTAAATTTTATGTGTGTACGACCCCCAAACTGGGGGATCAAAAAGTATTGAAATTTCTCGGCTGAAACTTTTTAATTGTAGTAAGTTGATTCATTTCTAAAGAATGAGTGGACATATCAAAAATATTACAAGATTTTCTACTTACCTCAGCCCATTGATAGAACAATTTTCCTGCTGCTCGTTGTAGAACATAAGTTCGTCTTAATCCTGTACCAGCAGTCCGAATATTAGAGGCCATTGAGGGTCGAAATACAGGAAAGTTTAATTTCATCCACACTGGCCAGTGTCCCTTATTACACTGATGAACAAGATTAGCACATTCAAGAATTAAAGCCGCTCGAGTAACTACTGGGGCATATGGCTGTAATTAAAAGGAAATCTTTTTCAGAAACTAGTTTTTTCTAATAAGGTAAGAAACTATATTTACTTTTACATGCACATGTAGGCTTGTATTATTGTACTCCGTTTCATATTATGCTTCACTCGACACCGAAACAGTAATCATATAGTACGTTCTACGATTAATACGTAAGGTACTAAACAGAAAAATTTGCTTTTAACTAAACAGCACATTGCCATATGCTTGATGTATAAATAAATAGAACATCAGATAAGCTTTGTAATTCAGTTGTACTGCAAGTAAAGGAAAACTTGTAGTCATGTCTGGAATTAGGTTTTAAAATGAGGGGCAGTTTGAAAAAATTCTACAGACTTATGTGTAGTCGCTGCATGAAGCGCACAAATGACGCAATAACAGTTAACAATACTAAGTGTATCAAGACATCAATATACTGATAAAATTACTAATTAGAAACTTAACATGTGTGCTGATGTCACTTTTCACACTGACTTCTCGTAAATACCTCAGATCATGTAATATTTGTATGTAGTGCAATTATAGACCTAATTATTTGTCCTGAGATATCTCAACTGACAATTTTTATTAACTATAGATCTAGTACTGCTTTGAAAGTGTCGCGAAAAAAATAAAAGTGCCGTATCTCTGTATATGTGGATATACATTGGTTTTTATATAAACTAATACAAGGTATTTAACATTACTTCTCTTAGTGTGGTGTGTCATCTCTTAAACTGGCAATTTATGAGTTACGATATGATGATTATATCTATTATATGTATCGGTGTATAGATGCAACTTGATTATATTCCAAAAATATCGCATGATTAAGAAAGGACGGACGGCAGTTACTGTGAGCAACGCGCTGTCATGTGCGACAATACGACCGGACAATCTTTGTGTTTATTGCACTGTGCATTACCATACTTCATACTAAAATGGATCCTCTAAACTTTCTTTAGATTAGTTTTAAAGGAGAAAACATTTCTGTGAGTATGGCTGTATCTACAAAAATGGTTTTCTCTGTCAATAAGAACTTTTCTTGAAAATACCAAAATAGTATTTTCAAGATATATCTTGTTAAGTATCTTTAAAACGTTAAGAACTAAAATAGTACATCACGCACCACAAGAAAAAGTAAAAGCTGATCTAAATTACATATATATTGCTACCCGAGGCGAAGCCGAGGGTGGCCAATGTGTCATCTAAACATTTTTCAGTTCTTCCCGTGACATGTATCCCATTTTTCACCAATCCTACAACAGGAGGAGAATATCCTGTCCATGACTCGAAAGAAAAGTTCTTTTTTTCGGTGCAGTATAGTACAACGTATATTACGCAAAAAGGAAACAATGTATTTCATTTCCTTCTAAAGCTGGCAGAGTTTCTGTACTAAATCCCGGACCGACAGCTGTTTTGTCATACGGCTCGATACTGACATGTACGAGTACAGAATCTGTACTAGGGCCCAATCGAGCCCTTCAATATGCGCGATCGGATTTGAGTTTGACCGTCATATGTATCCTGGAAAACTTAAAATGAAACATGAAACATACTTTTCAAATTTCCATCATACACAAAGTCTGTTATAGGACGGTCTAACTCAAATGCAATCGCGCATATCGAAGTGCTCGATCGGGCCCTTGGTCTTCTCTCAGTCAGCGTTAGGTGGAGGTTATTCTATTTTTCTGACTGTCAGATACTATGCGCAGTACGTAGTAACCTATAGTCAATTCCTAAAATAAAATCCTCTTTGCCAAACACTGCTCTCAGTGCAGATATATCTAGTAAGTGTTAAACCTCTAATCATTGACCTCGGGGGGGGGGGGCGGGGGGGGGGGAGGGGGGGGGGGGGGAGTGGTTATGAAAAATGACAGCAGAGCCCTCGATGAAACAAGTATATACTTGCCAGGCTTCTAAGGACTGAATGCACTATGGACTTACATTATTAGGATTTTTATGTATTTGAAGTTGTCAGACGTAAAGATAATGTGGCAATCATAGTAAAAGTAAACCTAAATGATCATAAATAAAATACCGTGAGTAGCATGCTACAATAATGTAGTAGCAAAGTAGATATGCTAGGTCAGTCAACACTCACCTAAGCCGCGTGTTGTTTACGGACTCCTGACCCACTCCGCTGGCCGTGTATACAATTTTGATGGCTACAACCACCGCCACCGTTCACTTAAACAAATGCGATTCCTAAAACTTTAGAACATTTATCGAGTAAAGCAAACACAAAAAATTTTTTTGTCTAAATTACTGATTTGATACAACGTCATTATTGTCTCTAATGCACACGAATTCAACTGGCATGCCGTGGTGGCAGCGATCGCCCACTGCTCGCTCCTTACATTGTCACCTGTAAAATATTACTTTAGATGGATGACGTATGTCTGCAAATATGTTGGTGCATGCAGGTGATATTTTTAAAGCTATGCGTCTTATTGCACGCCTCGGCGTTGGAGCTGGAGGTTAACGAAGAAAAACCGTAACGCTGGCCAGAATTTTATACTCGACCTCCCAAAACGAAAAACTCTATGTTAAAGGGGTCAGGCATTAAACTCCGGCCGGCGTAACGCAGAATACATTTTAAACTTATATGGTACAAGTTTTTAGTACGTTTGCGGGAAAGCGACTTGGAGGCATTGGCCATATAGTGAGTGGAACGGAGGACTTGGTGCCGCGGTTGGCAAGCTGTTTAAATCGCCATCGCCACAGATACACGTTCAGCGTTGCTGGCTGTGGCTCTATAGTACAGATGTATTATTATGCTTGTACAAAGATTATCACAACTCAGATTTCAGGCTGTATCGTCAAAGAATCAAATACGAAAATTCTGAAAAATTTCACTCGTGTAGAAAATAAGTACAGATGTGCCCAATTTACTTTGAAATAATTTCGTAACAACCTAAATTTGAACACTGAAAGCACGATAAATCTTTAAAAGAAAGTAAGATAGACCAAAAACAACCATTTTTACGGGTTTTCTATAGCAGACATACATATTTAGGCACACTAATAGAGAGATTATGATACATTTTTAAATATAACTTGTATCTCTCATATCTCGGATATACCATGATTAAGTAGTTGTTAAAGATTTCCAAAAAATGTATAACTCGTCAAGAAAATTTATATAAATGTGTACAGACTGTTTTGACAGGATTTCATTTTCCGACGATATATCCTTTAAATAAAAGAAACACGCTGTATCTCAAAGGAAGATCTGAGTAACCAAAAATAACCATTTGTATGGGTTTCCTGATGGAAAAAAAATATGGCCCACGCTAATAAAGTAGTTTGTCAATACGATATTATAACTGTGAAAAATGTCGTTACTTCTGTACTTAAATATGTTTTTGCTATATGTATTACAAAAATAGTATTTTTCTTGCAAAACTGACTATAAAAAATTTTAAATAAAATAATTACTTGTAGAACAGGGTTTTTTTGCCATGATGAATTAAAAACTTCGTAAAAGACCATGACTATTCATGCATTAAATTATTTCAAATAATTGTCGAATATTTTAGCAACCTTATGTTGTCATCTTTGGGGCTACCTTTTTACAATTACAGTTGTACAAAGGATGATGAAATAATGCATATGTAAGTTCTATTTAAGACTCAAAAACTTATGTAATCTAAAGACGAAAATATAATTGAGTCAACAATTCCAAAGCTTTATACATTTTTTTTGTTGACGTAGTACAACGAGAATTCATCGATATCACACTACCCACATAGCACAAATCGTTTCCAAAATGTTTCTTAAACGTTAAATTTAAAACTTACAACATTTTTCCCAGTAGCTCAGGAACGTTTCGGGAATTCTTTTAAAACCGTGCAATGTCAGTTGCTGAGCATACCAGAAGTTTCAGAAACATTTTTTGAAACGTTTATGAAACGTAACAGAACTTTGTGAAAATTTAGGAAAAAAAAAATTTTTTTTCCTAATTTTTTAGCTATACCTAAATTCATAAATGATTACAACAATAAAAGTAAAATTTAAGCATTAAAAAAAAAGTTGGGTATGGGACATGAATAGGGTCCGCTAGGATGAGACACGAGTATCTTATCAACTTGACACGAGTGGATAAATACGGCATGGGGGTAAATGGTACAGTTATTGACACATTTAGAGTAATTTATCCCCTGTGTAATTTTTATATCTATACATACAGGCTCCATTTAGGGGCCGTTCATATATTACGTCACGCTATTTTTGTCACATTTTGGACCCCCACCTCCCTCTTGTCACGCTTTGTCACGCAGGTCTTATACCCCCCCCTCCCCCCTTGTCACGTATCATTAACATTATAATATTTTTTTTAGTAGTTATTATTTT